>SKCR01035527.1:0-81307 GCA_019454045.1 Zanthoxylum bungeanum
ATGGTATAAATTTTGACGCAAAAGGATATAGGTATTGGACATAGCAATATAGTTCGGCCGATTTTCATATTTGAAGACTATATTTAATATCTAATAAAGAAGTTTGTTTGTAGTATATCGATTTTATGTGGTGTTTTCTAACAATAATTAATAAGGCCAATGGCAACACAAATTCAACTATAGTACTTAGTTTTTTTTTTTAAAATTAATTAATTTGGATATTAATAACATGTAGACGTCTGTTTAAAAACAATATTATATACACACACTTGAACTGCCCATTTTCCAACAATCATAACACCGAAGATAATATTTCTAGATTTCATGCATAGACAAACTAATTAAATGCATAATGTGAATTAACTAGATCAACAAAAAATAAAAAATAAAAAGTTTTGGATACCTTTGATGTACACTTTATCATCAATTGAAGAGCAATTATTGACTCATGTAAATGTATCGAGTTTTTGTACGGGCGTGTTAGAGAAATAGATTATTTAAAAGTAAATAAAAATAATTTTTAAATAAAAGATTGTGAACAGATCCTTTAATTATCTGAATGAAATAAATGATTAAATATTTAGGAAGATACTACAAAAACAGAAGTAATTGTTATTGATTTGAAAGAAGGAGATAAATAATAGCTAAAAATAGAATTGTTCTGGAATTGAGGAAAACTGAATATTTTAAGTTAACTACATGAGAATATTGAAAGTATAAAGGAATACACTATTGAATTTGTAATTGAAAATGAGATTTTTACTATTAATTTGCAATAGAGTTGATTTGATTGGATTGGATTTTGATATTATTGATCTTCCTTGAATTTATAGGTTTCAAGGTAACTTTCTGCATCATAAACCATTTTTTGTAAACACGTCCTTTCATTTTTGGAGGAAAATTATGCCTACTCCTCAATTTGAAGGAAAAGGAGACAGGTGGTGGATTTTGGAAATATCTTTTTTTTTTTTTAATAATAGTTTTGGAGACACTGGGTTTCTATCTCACATTGAGCTTGATTCAATAGTGGATGCAAATAGCAATGATATGTTAGTATAAAATGGTGATAAAAGTGTGACAAAATTAACAGCATATAAAAGTAATGATACTTGTGTAAAAAAAAAAAAATCTTAATAATTAAAATTACGTAATTTTGTATGTTCTTTGTCACCATTTATCATAAATATCATTTTTCTCCATTGAATCCTCTTGTCACGTATAACTTAGAGCAAATTATATAAACCTATATATGTGCCCCTACATAAATATTTAATAAATAAGGAAATATACGTCACATAACATAACATGATCTTATCGGAATGAACCATAATCAATGGAATAATAACGATTATATAAATAATATATTGTTATTCAAAAAAATAAGTTTGAGAGATAAATATAATGATTGTAATTGTCTTATATTGATAACATAGACGTGGTGTGTTTTTATAATTTTTTTGATGGTGAATAAAGTTTGAAATCTTAATTTTTGTTAAAAAAAATATCAGGATAATCTACTATAATTTATTATAACTAATTAAATATTTAAACTTTATATTTTGATCAAAAAGATTCTATTGAATAGACCACCACCAACCATTTAGAGGATGGTATGATAATTAATTTCCTTTTTCTGTTACGTGACAATGATTCAAATTCATCCAGAAAACAAAGAGCAAAAAAATTAAAAATATAAATTAAAAATTAAAAAAACAAAACAAAGGGTGAGGACTGGTGTAACCGACGTCACTTACTCTAGTATCTCCACCCTTAGTTTGCACGTGCGCATATACACGGCGCCTGTTAATGAATCAAACGACAGCGTTTTCATCACGCGCTTTATTCAATTCAAAAAAGGCTCGAGTTATTTATCGACGGACACCGAATCAGTCGCCCGCCACTACCCGATCTCTTCTTACTCTTCTTATTCGGACTATTTGACCCGCATACTATGGAGCACTCGAGCCCACAAACTTTACTAAAACACGAAAACAAACCGGGCCCACTTTCGCCATCGGTGTGTCTCCTGTTGTGCCTGCCAGTCGTACCTCCACCTCCGGCGCTGCTCGACGGAAAACTTGAGTCGTACAACGGCGGAACCTCTGTCCTCCAGCGCTCCAGTTTGGACCGCAATCCCTCGACGCTGCTGTCCTTGTCCCACGCCATCGCGACGGAGCTCTCATCGTCGTTCGTTTGCTTTAGAAACTTCTCCCTCGCCTTCGCCGCCGCCACCTCCGACGCTGACGGGCCGAGCTCCGATTCGGTTATCATCGGCCGCAAGTATCTGTACAATTTCAATTTACTCGGCGACACGAAATCATATCCTTGGTCACGTGCGAACGGCTTGCGCGGTGATTTATTAGCTTTCGGGGAGTCCACTTTCCTTGGCGAGTCCAGATTTTCAAAACCGTTATTAACCAACGAACGAACTTTTCCCGCGCTTTTCTTACCGGACGGATCCTTCCATATATCCGACCAGCCTAAAGAAGAATTGTTTTTGGGTTTCTTGAATATATCCGATCCGCTGAAAATGGAGCTACCCTTCAGCTCCGAACCGGCGACCATAGAACTAGCTTTTCCATTCCCATTTTCTGTTCGGATCCTGGATTTTCGGGCATTTTCCGACCCGATCATAGAACTTGTATCACTTTTACTACGACGGAGATTAGATTTTCCCAAAAACGAAACAATATTGTTTTGATAACAACTACCAACGGTACTTGTGTTATTCACGAACGGATCCTCCTCGCCCATCAAATGAGGAAACCCAAGCGCAGAGCCAAGCAGTGTATACAACGGCATGCTACGCATTGAGCTATGAAGAACCGAAACGCCGACGTTTAATATCCCTTGAGGCGTACCGGAAGGACTGCGAACTTGTAACGCAACGAACCTCATTCCCAAACTCCTGTGAGAGTCAAGGAGGGATCTGGCCGGAGGTGGGATTAAATTGCCCAATAAAACGCGTACAGTCCCCACGTGCACGTCACGGAACCAATGCAAAGAAAATATCTGAATCATCACAGCCGAGGTGTCGTTGTGAAGAAAATCATCATCCACACGGAAAACAAACTTATCATTCCAAGTGGGGTTATTTCGGCCGTGCGCGTCGACACGTGTCGAGAGCTTCCGGTTTGGGTGGACCCACGCGACGGCGTAGGCCCGCATTGAGCGGGAGACGGGGGAAAGGTCTTGGGCGGAGATGATGTTTAGCTCCAGGAGCTGAATGGGCGCAAGAATATTGGAAGACATTTAATTTGGAATGATGATAATAATAATAATTATTATTATTATTATGAATTAATGATTTATTTATTTATTTATTTAATTTAATTTGTGTTTTTTGTTTTGCAGTTAGCGGTGGAAGGAGGAACCGCTCGCCGTCGAAATAAAGGACGACGAGGGACCGAATAGGATCAAAAGAGAGAATTGGAGAAATTCATGGCTAAGGGTTTCAGTTTTGGTGACGAGGGACAGCGAAACCAATGGGAATGGCATTTGGTTTGTTGTTTGTTAATCGTTTGACCAGGGTTCCTTTCTTTTAATTTCTTTATTATTTATTTTTATATTAATATTAGGCAATTTTTTTTACCTTCTTAATTAGTTTTGAGAATTTTCAGGGGAAGTAAATGGCTATTTATTAATGTGATTGTTAAATGGCAAAATGTGAATATTATTCTAAATTTTTTTATCAATTTTTGAATCAAGACAAAAATTATTACAAATTCTAAATCAAATGATACATAATGATTGAATTTCGAAATACCTAATTATAGATTATTGTAATAAAATTTGGTGACCATAATTTATGTTCCCTCACATTTTGTGAGAGTAAAGATTTGACAGAAATAGGATACCTGAGTTGTGCGATTACACAACATGTGTGCCACTGTTAGTTGTTATATTAAGGTTGTTAATTATCAAGCTAAAAGGAATGTGTGTGGGTTTATTTGAACTTAATTGGTTTAATCTTTCTATGTATATATTATGCTAGTGTTGTTTGTTTTTATTTGTTTCTCATTTACAAAACTAATAAATAATAATAGATATTGGTTGTATTGTCGCGTCTTAAAAACTTAAAACGTAGTCCGTTTATATTTTAAAACAATTTTACTCAATTTGATAGCTACTTCCATTTAATTAACCGGTAATTCGAGAGAGAATTTTACACCGGACGGTATCAATAAAACAATATCTAATCAATGTAGATGTCAATGTATGTCATGAAATTATTTTTCTCTTTATTATGATTGATCATTCTAACGATATTTGGCATGTATTTAATACATGACATGTTCCAGGTAAGTTTCTCATACTTTAAGTAGACTAAGCCTTAAAAAGTTTGGTAATTTCTTTTTTTTTTTTTAAATGCTTATTTCATAATTTTGTTTACTTTAACAATAGCTTTTAAAAGCATGTAGGATTATTTTTTAGTAATACTACAATACTTATATAATTTAGATATATAATTTCTCCAAATGATGCGTCACTTATTATACTAATTGATGCATGTTAGATATTGATTGACTTTATTACTTATAATTACAGTGTTAATATTACAAAACCAATTTAAAATGACACAGCATATGTCATATCATTTGCTATACAAATTATATATTATAACTATATGGATATATAGATTTTGCTTATCTATTTTTTAAATCATGTTATAAAATAATCCAAAACAATAACTAGTGACACTTTTTGGTTACACATTAAACCTTTATAACTTTAACCAAAAATAATTAAATATTGTTTGTCCATAAACAAAAATGTGGAATATTGAGGAGCCCAAACAGTCAAAATTACATGATTGAGAGTGTGAGAGAGATATGGGCCTTTAATATGGGCCTTAAATTTTGATTTAGGCCCAACCTCTGCTTCAAAACTCAAAAGCTGCAATTGGGAATGAAGCATTCAATCGAATAGCAGATTCCTCCATTTTTGTTATTCACTACAATTCTGAATGTCAGTATTTACACATGTATTCATCAATCGATGCAGATATATGTATCTCGATATCCCTCCGAAATATTCAAAAGATGAGAAAAATTAAAAACCCATCAAATATTTAATACAACTAGTAATTATAATATTAATCCAACAATTCAATATAAATTTATTCAACATATTTTTAAATATTAATTTTTAAATATTAATTTTTAAATAACATAACACTAATAATTCACTACAATTTTAAACAAATCATATAATCTCGTGTTTAATTATTGAATTAATAGCAAATATCTAATGGGATATTTACAACCATCTAATATTAATTAATTTCCCCTCTGATCTATCCATTGGACGGATATTAACGGGATCTAAAATATAGGTATAAATTGTCATCCCGACTCTTGAGAAGATTACGTTGAAATTGACATCTATTGATGGGAAATTACAGGTGTCACTTTCTTGTCCTCCACAGGCATATAGAAGCAAATGACTCCTAAAGAAATTAGTTGATTAACCAAACCAAAAAAAAAAAAAAAAACTTCAATCTCTCTGTAAAATTTTACTCATCATAATTCTAAACTCTGGCCTTTATTTTCACGAGCTTGCATTTCCGAAGGGCTATTATACATGTAAGTATATATTATATACACATGCATTCAACATCATGTTTGTAAAACAATTTTTGTATCATATGGTTGCTGTTACTAATAATTTTTTTTTTACAAATTTTATATTCAGTGCCATAATAATGGCTTTTGGTGATCTTCATAACCAAAATGATTGGATAGAAAGAAACTTTTGCTCATGATATCCTGCTTAAGTTACCCTAAATTTTGGGTCAAGTTTCTAAAATGGAATCCTAGCGATAGTGTAAAATAAAAAAATTATAAATTTTCTTTAGATTTCAAGTTTGGGCCAAATTTTGGGCACTGTTGCTAGAGCCACAGATATCATGTGATGGTAATAATAATATGCCAACTTTAGCTTTCTGGTTTCAGATTTAGAAACAAACCTAATTTTCACGGGGTTTAAGAGAGAATCCCTTTACTTAAAATGGAATCACATGCATCTTGTTAACTCACAATTCAAAGTAATGAAAATAATTTTAGTAGTATTTATTTAGTAACCCCACCTGGCATTTTTCTGCTTAATTAAATGTAATTAAGAGAGTAATTTACTTAATAATAAATAGTGTTTTGCCTAGTTTCTACTCTAGTCATTTGCAATCCCTTGTGTTGTTGCAGAATTAAGCATTTCTAGTTGTAAATCATGTGGTGATATTTCAATATCTTAATGACGGTAAGGATCTATAAATTTTGACTGGCATCTTCAATTTCTGTTGTTTTATACAATTTATAATATATTGCTTAAATTGTGGAGAGTGATTTTATTCCAGATATTTGGTAGTAGTTCCAGCCAGTTTTGGGCGTTCCAGTAGACTTCTGATATTTATGTTTCTTTTCTTTTGTAAAACTCATTTGATTCCCATCAACATTTTGTATTAGTAAGTAAATTAATGTTAAAATTATTTAGTTATATGCTGAAAATGGTTGGATCTTTGCTGAAAATGTTAATTGATTTCCCTTTATTCACGTATATATTTGCACATGGACATACCCATACAAGAGCATGGGCATGGCAGAGTAATTTAATACTTCATTTGTATGATTGATAATTGACTTGGGAATAGATTTATATATGTCTGCTCATTTACAGCTCAGAGGCAACAGAATTTTTTACTCTGAAGCAAAGTACAAAACCAGATCACTTTAAAAGCCTACAACATGCTTCTGAGAAGCACATCAACTCCAGTTATTGGATCCCTGATAGCTCCTAGCTGCTCAGACAGTCCCAATAAAGTGTTAGAAGATACCAACAAGCTCAATTCAACTTCATTTTCATGCAGCTCATCTCCAATCTCTCAAGAAACCAATAGTTCTAGCCTTAAAGGCCTTCGAAGAGTCTCTTCGGATGGAAACTTAAAAGGCATAGCTAATAGTCACAGTTCTTGTGATATAGAAGATCAGTTTCGTTACTTGTGTGCACAAAAGAAGTCTTCGGTTTTACAGAACAAAACCAACATGTTGAGGACTGCACCGTCTTTTGAGATTTACCATTCTGTTGATGGGATAGAAAGTGAAGAGGTGCCATTGAATAGAACTGTTACAGTTGGAGACTGTATAGATTATTTAGATAATAACGGTGGTGACTTCAGTTTTGGGAGTAAAATGAAGATGGGGCTAATTGAGGAGGAGGGAGAATATGATGAAGAAAGATTCAATGGAATTGGAGAAGAAATCAAACGACCTGTTAGTCCTCCTATGTATCTTGCCACTGGACTTGGGATTAGTGTTCCTGGTTTTGATAATGGCGATGTTATTGATTTAACTATGCCGAACTTTGAAGACAGTGCAGATGCAGAGGAGTATTATGAGAGAATGATTGATGAATACCCCTGCCACCCTTTGATTCTAAGAAATTATGCACAGCTCTTACAGGTGAGAGGATAATTCTTTCTCTGCTTTTCTGATTTTGGTTTAATTTAGACATACTAAGATTTTGGTTCCGGGGTGTACCAAAATTGATTGATTTATAGTACAAAAAGTTAGTAACTAAGATTTGTGTGAGTCCATATTTCTGCAATACAACAACCTATTTTAGTTCTCCAAATAGTCTTGGTAGCCTTATACCAGAACAAGGTTTTGACCCTTTTGAATCACTAGAGAGGTGGCAACCAACTGAAAATTTAGGATGATGTGCAGATCTTCAGATTGGCATTATGTATTCTTCTGTTTAAGAGCAGACCCATATTTGTTCTATGCATTTTAGTTTTCTGATTGTAGTATAGTGGTTAATGCTAAACTCTCTACATTACAAAAAACTTAGGTTTTATCTGCATAGAAATCATAATTAGTTTCATGAAATCTCATAATTTTTACCTTGAAACAAAGTAGAGTGTACAAGTTTAATAAAATAAGGTTTGCCGTATTTTCCTAACAGAAAAAGGGAGACCTTTATGGAGCTGAGGACTACTATCATCGTGCTACAATGGCAGACCCTGGGGATGGTGAAAGTTGGATGCAGTATGCTAAATTGGTTTGGGAGCTCCATCATGACCAACATACAGCCTTGGCTTATTTTGAACGTGCAACGCTAGCTGCTCCTCAAGATAGGTGAGTGCTCACTTGCATAATTCGGCTGCTTCCATGGAATGCCTCTTTTATTTTACTTTTCAAGCAGCCGGAGTTAACTCTGAATTTAGCTTCTAGAGAGAATGTCAGTTAATTGTTTTTCACTTCCAAAATTTAAAACTTTTGTATCTTGTTTTCAGCAACATTCTTGCATCTTATGCATGTTTTCTCTGGGAAACGGAGGATGATGGGGAAGATGATACAGCACAAGGAGAACACATTCATGTACTACCTATTCAAGTAAGGACCCTTGGTTTTATGAATTGTGATTGCTTAACAGCAAAATTTCCTCTATTTCTGGTAACCCATGATTGAACAGGCTGAAACAGTTCAATTATTTTTCTCCCAGAGTGAAAAGAAGGATTTGAATGAACTTGACAACTCAGTCCCAGATAAAGCAATTGAGCCAGTTAGCCCATCCTTGCGCACTGCAGCAGGGCTCGGGATTGATGCCACAAATTTTACGGTAGCTGATGCCAACAGCAGTGGTGATCTTGAGGAGTGTCTCAATAAGATGGTTGAGGAAAATCCCAGCAACCCTTTGGTCCTAAGAAATTATGCCCAGTTCTTGCATCAGGTGAGATCCATGTTTGACATCAGCTACATAATTCTTACCTACATGTTCCCATGGAGATCCAGCTAGCTAACTTTATTAGATTGTTTAAAGAATGACCCTTAATAACATGTTTTCAAGATATTATAAATAAAAGCTGTGCTCTAGGCCTTAAGAATTTCAATTAACAGTGTATAAAATCTGTTAAAAGGATGTTCTTCAGCTTGTACTACAGAAAGATGTGCAATATTTGATCAACCCTGCATTTCTATGAATTGATTGTTATAGTGTGCGACTGTGCAAGGATTTGTGCAAAACCGGTGTCTGGTCCAAAATGCAGTTATCTCCTGTAAATCAACAGTACGCATGTTTCCACACTTTACCAAAATCATAATCCCTGAGAAATAGAAAGAAAAAGTATTTGCGGGATCTATCTTGTTTCAAAAAAGATTTAGAGTTGTTTCTTGTTCTTTTTCAACAAAAAAAGAGTTGTTACTCCTGCCCAATATATAAATTTTAACTCTGTTGTATATAATACTAACCTGTTCTTATGCATGTTTAGATTGATACCTCTTGATTATTTAGATTCTCTGCAACTTTAATTGGTTCTGACTGACAGTCAAAAGGAGACCTTAAGGGAGCAGAGGAGTACTACTCTCGTGCTATACTAGCCGATCCAGGTGATGGTGAAATCATGTCCCTGTATGCCAGATTGGTGTGGGAACTCCACCACGACCATAATAAAGCCTTGTGCTATTTTGAGCAAGCAGTTCAAGCTTCTCCTGCAGATAGGTAGAAAATTCTTGCAGAACCACAATGTGTTCATAATGACTTTCATGTTTGCTTCGCATCTGAAGAGTTGGTTCTTCGGTGTGCAAGCACAGTGTCTATATTCTTTTTTAGGAATTGCAGAGAATTGCTTAATCTTAAATAGAAGTGGTTACCAATTCCTGGCCTATCCTTTCTTTGTTTTCAGCCATGTTCTGGCAGCATATGCTTGTTTCCTCTGGGAGACAGAAGAAGAAGAAGAAGAAGATAGCAGAAGCAGTGATAACTTTCATCATGTGTCTCCCATCCATCAAGGAGCAGTAACAATAGCAAATGCTTAAGCCTAACAAAGTTTACTACTAGCCAGCAATCTGATTCCTAGAGCATCTTCATTGGTATGTGGTTACTTTTAGGGGATCAAGAACCAAGTAAACAGCAATAATGTATTATAATAAAAGTTGGTATTAGTTGTTCTTGTGAGTACCAACAAAGAAAGGATATATCATAAGAAGAAAAATGCTCAGAATGGTCATGAACAATTCAATGAGTCAATGATCACATTTATTTTAACTCTCAATGAAGTTGCATATATATATATATATATATATTGATGAATAAACAAATAAAAGTAATCGGTATGACAATGCAATAATTCACTTGGAACAGAGAGCTCAAAATAGAAAACATATTTTCCTATTAAATTAGAAATTTCAGGAAAACAAAGATAAAAAGTATTGATAAACCCCCTCAAGAAAATAATACAAATATATATATATCTAAAATCAACTCCTCAAATTAAGAATATTATGGCTGCTGAAACCAACAAAGGTGGATGTGTTGGACCCAAAACTTTGATCACCGCCCTTTATTGGATGGAGTATATAGAATGTCTACTGTCCACTTCTTGATACTTGGTGACGTGGAGCTGGTCTGTAGAAACCATTTCCTCTCGGTACAAGTCTGTTGTAGTCCCTATTATCACCCCCGTCATAACCACCTCCTCTTCCGTAACTTCTTGAGCCAAAACGCCCCCTTGGGGCATCCGTTAGGTAGCTGCCTCCGCCTCTCCCCCTCCCTTTAAAAATAATTTCAATTATTATAAACATATACAATAATAGCAACAAGGAGCAAAACTCAAATGCCATAGAACTCTGTCAGTAATTTTGTTAATTTCCAGCTTTGTGGAATACAGAGATCCCATCATAATTCTAGATGCAACCAGTTAAGAAAGTAGAGAAAATACTTCTATATTACTTTGAGAAAATATTTACAGGAGCCTTAGGAATACAACATATTAGGAAATATAATATACACATAAATGCTAATAATTCTAACAATCAATCTAATTATTATATTCTTAATTCTAACAATATTCGTAATTCTAACACTCCCCCTCAAGCTGGAACATACATGTTATATGCACCAAGCTTGTTACAAATAAAATCAATGCGAGGGCCTTGAAGATACTTAGTAAGGACATCTGCTAACTTACCTCCTGAGTTGACAAAACTAGTAGAGAATTTTCTCCCTAATAAAGTGACAATTCACCTCTATGTGTTTGGTCTTTTCATGAAACATAGAGTTAGAGACGATATGTAATATTGTCTGGTTGTCACAAATTAGCTTCATTTGTGCTCCTCCTCCAAACTTTAATTCTTGCAATAATTGTTTCAACCATACCAGCTCGCATGTTGCTAATGTCATAGCCTTATACTCTGCCTCCGCACTAGCTCTGGCGACGACGACTTATTTCTTACTATTTCAAGATATTAGATTACCTCCAATCAGAAAACAATAATCTGTGGTAGAGCGTTTATCTAACGGAGAACCAGCCCAATCTGCGTCGCAATAACCAATAATCTGAGTACATCCCTTATCTTCATATAGTAGACATTGGCCTGATGCTCTTTTAATATATCTAAGAGTGCGTATAACAGCATCCCAATGACCCTGACAAGGAGTTTGCAGAAACTGATTAATCACGCCGACAACAAAAGAAATATTTGGTCAAATGATTGTAAGGTAGTTCAACTTTCCAACTAGTCTCATGTATTGTCCAAGATCATCCACTCCGACTAGTTTTCTGTATTCTTCAGGATTCTCCAATGGCTCCCCCTCTTTTGGTAGGAGTTTAACATTTGGATCCATATGTGTATCTACCGGTCTGCAATCTAACATACTAGTCTCTTGAAGAATATCCAATGCATACTTTCTCTGGGAAATAGCTACCCTAGTGTTACACTGTGCTACCTCTATGCCAAAAAGTACTTGAGTCGTCTCAAATCTTTAGTCTGAAAATGATTAAATAGGTATGTTTTTAGCTTTCGAATACTTTTTTGATCACTTCCAGTGATGACGATATCATCCACATAAACTACTAGGTTGATGCATTTGCCATTGGAATGACGGTAGAAAACAGAGTGATCAGCTTCACTACGAATCATGCCAAAACCTGTAATCACATAACTGAACCTCTCAAATCAAGCACGATGAGACAGTTTTAAACCATAAAACCAGGTGGTTGCTCCATATAGACTTCCTCCTGAAGATCACCATGGAGAAATGCATTCTTGATGTCCAGCTGATAAAGGGGCCAATGACGCATAGCAGCCATTGAGAGAAAAATGCGAACAGAGGCAATCTTGGCCACATGAGAAAATGTGTCACCATAGTCCAGACCAGATATCAGGGTATAGCCCTTGGCAACCAGACGAGCCTTAAGACAATCAATTTGCCCATCGGGACCAACCTTCACTGTATAAACCCACCGGCAACCAACTATAGATTTGTCGGGCGGTAAAGGAACTAAATCTCAAGTGCCACTAAAGTGTAAGGCGGTCATTTCATCAACCATTTCTTGTGTCCACCCTAGGTGTGATAATGCCTCACTGAGCGTTTTAGGAACATAAACAAAATACAAGGTGGAAACAAAAGCATAATATGGAGCAGATAAACGATGATAGCTCATAAATGTGTAAATGGGATGAAGATTGCGAGTGGAACAAAATCCTTTGTTGGTGGCAATAGGAAGATCTAGTGTAGGCAGGCCCATAGTATGGGGTAAGAGCTAGAGTAGGTTGCGAGTCCGCCAATACAGTGTCGGGACAGGGTGAATGTGGGGGGCGAGGACGACGATGGTACACCTGAAGAGGACAAGGTGAGGCCACATCCTCGATTGGAGGACTGTAGAATGGAACGGGGAGGACCTTGGGAAAAATGATGTTGACTCAAAGAATGTGACGTCAGCGGATATGATGTAACAATGAACATCAGAAGAATAACAACGGTATCTTTTTTGAAGTCAAGAGTAACCCAAGAAGACACATTTGGTAGACTTAACACTTAGTTTATCTTGGCTCGGTTTCAGGTTATGGACAATGTTTAAAAATACGGGGCGGCGCCTCGAGGCGGCCGGCCATTGAGGCGCGAGGCGGACCTCCTCGAGGCGGTGAGGCGGGCGCCTCGATCCGAAAATCGGAAAAATAATCCAAAATACATTCATTTATTCATAATTCATAGTATGTTCAAAAAACTATTGATAAGTAATCCAAAATACATTACTTTCTCATAATTCATAGTATGTTCAAAAAATTATTGATAACTAATCCCTAAATAAGCTATCATTAGTGTCTAGCGGCATGAAGCTTGGGTCAAAATCTATTTCATCATCAAATGGGTCATTATCCAAAGAACCTCCTTCACTTGTATTGTCTTCATCCACTAATTGTGGAGCATTCCCTTTCCCTAACAAATAACATAAAGTCGTATTATTTTTTAATTTGATTATATAAATTGCATTATTTGTACAAGATTAGCTTACTTTGGTCTATGCTCCTTTTTTGTGCAGGTGCTCTACTGCCACTCAGTTGTTCAATAGAACGACGACGTTTTGGAAGCCAAAAAGTCGTCGTTTCATTTTAGAAAATTTTTTTTTAAAAAAAAAAACCCTATGCTGGTGAGGCGGCCGCCTCAAGCCGCCTCACGCCGATTTGGCGTGAGGCGGCCGCCTCACGAGCAGAGAGGCGGGCGCCTCAGAAAAACCTCATAAGGCGGCCGCCTCGAGGCGCCTTCGCCGCGAGGCGGCGAGGCGGCGCCTCGAGGCGGGCGCCTCAACCGTTTTTTTAAACACTGGTTATGGACAAAGCAGACACAACCAAATATGCGAAGTCGCAAATGATAGGGGGTTAAGTTGGAAACAGAATGGAGTAGGAACTTGATTCTGCAAAACAGAAAAAGACATACGATTGATTAAGTAACAAGCAGTGAGAATAGCATTCCCAAAAACGAAGTGGCATATGACTGTGGAGTAAGAGGGTGCGGGCCGTGTCAATGAGATGCCGATTTTTACGTTCAGCAACATCATTCTGTTGGGGTGTATGAGCACATGATGACCCATGAAGAATGCCCAGGGAGGACATGAAGGCTTTGAATAGGGCAGAAAAATATCCTCGAGCATTATTACTACGTAATATTCGGATAGAAACAGCGAATTGCGTTTGAATCTCAGCACAAAAATTTTTAGAAATTTAAAATAACTCGGAATGATCTTTCATAAAGAACAACCAAGTGTTTCGAGAATGGTCATAATAAATGTAACAAAATAGCGAAATCCTAAAACAGAGTTGACACGTCATGGACCCTAAACATCAGAATGAACTAATTCAAATAAGGACGCAACTTGATTATTGACACACTTGGGAAATTTAGTAAAAGTTTGTTTTCCAAGCTGACACGACTCACAATTAAAGGAAGATAGATGGTAAAGATGCGGAGCGAGCTTCTGGAGCTTGGACAGACTGGGGTGACCCAAATGATAATGAATGACTTAGGCAGAATTAGAAGCACAAGCAACAGAGGGTAGCGACAGCGAAAGATGATATAGGCCTTGTGACTCACGTCCTGTACCAATCATCAGTCTCGTACTCTGGTCCTGCACAACAACAGACTTATTAAGAAAAATGACAGAACAATTAAGATCATGAGTAAGTTTACTGATAGAGATAATATTAAAAGGGCGGCTCGGTACATAAAGAACACATTGCAATGTTAATGAAAGAACAAGAGAAGCTCGCTCTATGTCCTTAGCAACTGTTTTAGAACTATTAGCAATGGTAACCATAGGGAGAGAATTCGAACTGGTTAAAGAGAAGAAAATGTGTGGATTACTAGAAATATGATCGGAGGTTCCGGAATCAAGGACCCAGGGGCCTAGAGGAAAAGATTGAGTGAGGCAAGCCACAGAATTACCAGTGTGGGCAACGAAAGTGAAGGATGATTGTTGAGAGGCCTGATAATGTAGAAAGGCTGCATAATCTTGGTCAGATAAAGTAATCTGCTGAGATGGTTGCCCGGAAAAGTCAGGGGATGCAAGGCTGTCAACTTGAGCAACCTTAGCAGTAGGAGGACGAGGTGGTTTTCCATGAAGCTGATAGCAACGCTCTCGGGTGTGACCAAGCTTATGATAGTAAATACATTTTGGGCGGACTCCTTGGTTGTGATTGGGACCCCGACCACCCTTGGAACTGTCCTGTGCTGCTAAGATGGAAGGTTCAGCGGGCTGGGACTCAAAGTCAATAACAGTAGCAGAGGAGACTCGAAGGAGTCGAGCAAAGACATTCTCTAGGGAGGGGATAGTAGCATTTGCTAATATTTGATCACGTACAGGCTGAAGTTCAGATTGTATCCCAAGCAAAGTCAACACCATAAAGAACTGGTCTCGCTAACGTTCCTATTCAGCAATAGTTGTAGTAATCGACAAGATAGAATTAAACTTCTCTTGCAATGGTTCAATTCGACCAATATACTAAGACATATCTAGATCACGCTGACTCAACTGAAATACATTGGACACGACATTATAAAATCTTTGAATATAATTAGTATACAAAGCTTGAGTCTTACTTCATAGCTTGTGGCAAATCTTATAGGTCCGAAACATGACTAGAAGTTTATGAACAATAGACTACCATAAGAGATTACATAATTGAGCATCAATCTTTTTCCAAGATTTGAGCTCAGCATCAGATATAACATCCTCACTGGAAGTCAAGTGATCTTCACACTTTTGCCCCATAAACCATAATTCAATTGATCCCGACCAAGAAACTTAATTGGAAGAACCAAGTAACTTTTCAGTGGTAATAACATGAGAACCAGAAAGAATAGGAACGAAGGCACCTGATTTAGGCAAGATCGGAGCTCGGTGATGAGTGTCGTCTTCTAATGGGTTAGCCATAGGAAGTATCGCTTAAAACAAAGGAGCGGAAAATGGTGTTGGTGAGATCTAGGGTTCCGAGGGTATTTTGGGAAAAATCTGGGATAAAGACACCAAAGGCGGAAATCGACGGCGGAATTGAGACAACCGGCTGACAAGAACTCGGAGGATGCGGAACAGTGATGCCGGAACAGTAACACCGAAACAGTAAAGCCGAGACAGTAACTCCGGAACAGTGATGTCGGAACAATGATGGTGGCGACTGAGGCGTCGGAAAAAAAACCCTAGGATCAACCTACTGATACCATGTAAAGAAATAAGACAAATATAAATATTCCTGAATACTTAGAATTACAAGAGATATGTCTTTATACAGGCATTACATTAAGTTAAATATAGAAAATAAATATACTAATAATCATTAGGATTACATAATCGTATCTCAATGATTATGTAACGATATCTTAAATATATATAGAATCATAATCATATCTTTGAATGATTATGATTATGATTCTAACAATATCTTAGAGATTCTAACACAACCATTATGACTATGGGGATAGCATGCGGAAAACGACCATCTATTCATCACACCAATCTGATCTATCCAACCGAATGTAGCTTTTGCCAGGTACATTAGGTGGAAAATGCATGAGGTCACAATATAGACATCCAAATATTCATTATATTAAATTAATAGTCAACTAAACTATGATAATATATAGATAAATAAAATCATAACGTACTTCCTCCTCGAGATAGTATACTGTTTTTCATTCTACGTTCCTCAATATACACTTGTTGTTTCGCGACTTCTGCTGAACCCGCCTACATGTAAAATGGATGCAAAAAAAAAGGTTAGTTCAAGAACGGGTTGTTGTCCAAACATAACTTTCAACTGAAGGAACTAATACCAATTTTAAAATGAAAAAGTCAGTTCAAGAACGGGTTGATGACAAAAAAGGGAAAGAAACTAATGCATGCTTGGGATTTGCAAAAACTAACACAAGTGCATTTTGTCATTAAAATCATAAGACACGAACTGAAGCAACTACAATCTCACAGTGTATAAGTGTCCACTTTAGTGGTTAAAAACCCACCCCAAGTCCCTTCTAGGGAGAGAGAGAGAGAGTATAAACTTAAAGAAATGAAATAAATGTTGCAATAAAATACACACCTGGATCGCATTGTGAACACCGGTCATATCTTCAAACTCCACAAAAGCGTAGCAAACATCAACATCCTGCAAATGAGAAAAAAAAAAAAAGAATATTTCATATATGAAAGAGCTGTTGCAGACAAGATATAAGGTTAGCAAATGAACCTTCCGACTCCGGATTACCACGCCCTCAGAACTGAGTTCACCAAATTTTTTAAACTCCTCCGCAATTTCAGATTCAGATACATTAGGAGGCAAGTTTCTCACATAAATCGACTTTATTTCTTCTGAAATCATGCATATAAACCACATCAACGATAAATATTAATGCCTTGAATAAATAAAATCAACACTTCGCATTTCGGGCTGCAAAAGCAATTAAAAGAAAATGACTTTTTTTCTTGGGTACAGAAAAGGGTTATAGACTTCAATTGGTTCATATAAAATTTTGTCATTCTATGATTCCCTATAGCCTAAAGAAGATATCTTATCATAGCAGTTAAAAGATAACCTTCATCTTCAACAGCTGAAACTTCCTCCCCTACGTCAACCCATGACTTTTCATATGCATTTGATAACACGGTTTCTGGCTGAGTGGTAGGCTGAGGAACATGATTCCAGCCTGAAATAGGTGATACATTCTTGTTAACACTAGGCTGGGGAACAACTGATGGGGCAGATTGTCCTTTAGCAACCCGTAACTGCCAATAATCAAAAGGAAAAGTAAAAACAGTTAGTCCATATGTATCAAGGAATTCTCATTCAATAGGCCGCTATGGATACATACACATGCAAGCACACACAGAAACACAATAAAAATAAATAAATTGAAGAAACCAAAAAAATATAACTACTATGTGTAGTGATTACAATAGAAGCATAAGTGTGCTTTTGAGGCTCTCCAACAGGTTCCTCAACAGAAACAGGCAGGTGATCTTGTACAGAAGTAACTGAATTCCGGAGTGAACCGTTAAACCCTTCAGCAGAGCTTTCCTCCAAAATATTCTCAGACTCAGAGACTTGCTGTAACTGTTGCTCTTGAAAATAGTAATTGTCAACTGGACCGTTTTGTTTGACATCAACGGGAGCCACATATTCCCTTGTCTGGATTTCACCACCCATCAAATAGTTTGGTACTGCCAAAGAGAGGTTTTATTTTCTCAGAACATATAACAAATTCACAATATCAGAATTTTCTACCTGATATATCTGTGGAAAACATTTTATTATGAATCTGCATTAAGCATGAGCAGGTCACAATATCAGAAATTAATGAGACAAACTATTTTTCATCAGTCACATATTCTTATAACCCCAGACAATGAAGTGCGTAAATCACATTCGGAAACTGTATACTGTATAGCATGCAGAACATTATTGCTAGTGATCAAGAATAACACAAATGAATGCAATATAGATAATCACTATGATTCCATACAATTATATAGTAAAAAATTTAATTGCCTCTTTCCCCTCTTTGTTACACCACAAAATCCTATTACTGCCAAGTGATGTCATGGTAAAAGACTAAAACTCCACAACACAGGATGTAAAAATACCTGGTTCTGGAATTTTCGGAGAATCACTAAGCTTGGAATTGATATTGCTCTGGGCTAATAAGACTGCTGGGTGGTGGTGAATTTGATCCTCATCAATGAAGTGAAAAATATCATTAAGAACAAAATAACCTTTCTCCTGAGGGGCAAGGAAAAATGTTTCAACAAATTTCCTCCTCCCACTGAAATCATTTACATGCACAGAACCAGAAACCTTCACAAGAACACCTCCATTCCAAGATTCCAGGGAATGTGCCGTCTTGATCTCAATTCCAGTAAAATTAAGTGACATGATGAGTGAATGGATTTGCTGCCAAAGAGAAAAGAAAAAGAAATAATAAAAAAACCCACAACATTAGCGGCTATTGCTTTCATAAAAGTTTGCAATTATGTGTACAACTACAACTCAAAAAAAAAAAAAAATCAATCAATGAAAGGACACTCTGGGTGATAATCACCTGATATTAACTGGACATCTAAACGAAAGAACATTTCTATAGCCCCCAAAGTATAAATTCCAAAGTATTCATTTATTGAAGCAATTTAAACAAACAATACATAAAGGTATTGCCAGTCACCATTAAAAATAAAATGAGCCAAATGTTATCATTTGTATAACTCCCTATCTGTTTCACGTTTGCAGATCATAAATGAAGCCAGCTTCCCAAAAAAATCGCACCGACCATTAAATATGCGTGTAGCTCTCCATGAAAGAAGGCTAATGAGGAAATATATGAGACCGTGTTGTTATATTCTTTTTCCTAAAGAGAAATCAATTACTATACTAGTGCATGCAAACTGAGATCTTAGAGCACCTTGATCCTATTGAAAAGAAAAGAAAGGGATCTGTTTGGGCTTTCCAGTCTCTTTGCTTGCCTTTAATTGCACGAGATAAGGAAAAGAGGATATCAAGCGGGAAGTTGGATTGACATTGTTGAGAGATTTCCAGCATAAGCTTTAGTTGAACCAGCATAATGAAAAAGCTAGAAAAAGGGAAGTCCCAGGATAGGATTCAGCCATAAGAGTTTAACCGGAAAAATGCTTGAGCATGCAGAGAGACCGCCATTGGTCTTGCATCAAAATGAGCGCCACTTTATTATCAGCTAACTATATATTGTAATAGTATTCCAAATATACAGTTAATTCTTAGTTTACACAATGAAGTATAGTATAGCAGAAAGGCCATTGCCCCATTAAACCTTCAAGATAAACAACAGCATTGCAGTGAAAGCTATACCAAACCAATTAACCAGATATTACAATATGCTAACATTACCCAGACTCCAAAACAGAAACAACCCCCACATAAAGACAATTCACAGCATCAAGTAACCCAAAATTCAAACAAAAACAAGTGACAAATAACATACCAGCATAGCAATAGCAGTCTCTCTAGTGTTGCCGTCAATTCGAAGCATAGTACTGGCATCACTGTAAAATTGGTGAACAAACTCCGGCTGTTGCTGTAGTACATGATAGTACTGCCCCACAAAGTAAGTGCCAACCTGAACCATTCACATAAAAAGTTTATAAAAATAATAAAAACAATAAAACCCAAATTCAAAAAACAAAAACATTGTTAGAGAAAGTTAAGTAAAAAGGCAGAAACCTGAGCAGCAGTGACTGAAATAGGAAATGGAGAGGCCATTTTCAAAAGCAAACGTTAAACCCTACAAAACCCTAGATCCAATCCAAGATCTGTAACAAAAAATCACCATAAAAAACCCTTTATAAGCATAAATATCCACACACCCAGTACTGATTACTTCAAATAAAACCACACGAAGTGTACAAAAAAATAAAAATAAATAAAATCTTGGTTGATGTTTGTTTTGTGAAATAGGATGATACTCAGAGGGATAGATTTGAGATAATATCTCCTCCACTGATTCTTTTGTTTTTGTGTTCAGTTTTTGTTTGTGTGGGGGGGGGGGGGGGGGGGGGGGGGGGGGGGTTTTGTGTTTTTATTGTTTCTGCTTTCTCTGTTTTCATTTCTTTCTAGTTTATTATTATTATTATTTGCCATTTTTGTGTTTCTGGGTTTTGTTTTGTTTTGCTTTGCTTTTTAAAATTGTTTTGATTTTTATTGGACTAATTGGAATTATTCTCATTGACAATTTGGTAATTTGCCTTTCTTAAAAAAGTAAAATATGAAAAATAGTATTTACTTGAAGAGTTTTTATTGTTAGAGATCACTGTTTTTCCCCTCCTCATGTCAAGACCCTTTTCATCCCCCTTCTCTCTTCCAAAATTTACAATAAAACTCTTTATCATTTAAACAAATAGCAAATCCATTTTTTTTAATTTAATTAAATAATTTTTTTTGATTTTTTTGTTTTAATTTTTAAATGATAATAATACCGATATTCCTTTAAATAAATTATTTTTTGATTTAATAATTTTATTTCACTATTTTACTTTTTAATTTGATCATTTAATTATTTAATATTATTTTTTTATTTGATTCTTTTATTTTTTATCGCATTTATTTTTTTTATTTTACTTATTTAATTATTTTATTAGTGTTAAATAAATAGACGTAAAATAAATAACAATAAATAAAAATATATAATATTTATTAAATAAATAAAAGAGAATAAATATATAAATATAAAAAAATTTAATTAATAAAATAAAAATAATATATTTTCATAAGATTTACTTACGAGATATTTTTTTAAGATTTATTTTGAGTAATTAATTAATTATTTTTATTAAATAATTTATTTCAAAAATCAATGAAAATGAAGTTTTTGAAGAGGGGATAAATAAATTATTTGGGAGATAGGGAAGGAGGGACTGACACGGGTGGGTGGTGGGAGGATTAATTTTATTTTTTAAATGGTGTATTTTGATTTAGGAAAAATTGGTGAGAAATTGATTTAATTAGTGGATCATTACATAGGAGATTAGACATTTTGTTTGTTTGTATGTGTTTCTTAATGAAAGGACGTAATTGAATTACGTAAACATATAGATGTCTATTACTATTTAATAACATATTTTTTTGGATATTTGGGTTTCGGAATGTTTCAAATGTTTTTGTTTCATTAGAAAACACCAAGCACTTTTGTTAAGAGAATAAAAGAGTACATGTTAAAGTCAAAAGCACTTTTAAAAAATAAAAAATACTTGTTAAAGTCAAAAGCACTCTAGTAAAATTATTTTCCAATTATGAATCGAATTTATGTCTAATATAATCATTTAGTCTTCTCATGATTCAACGACATAAATTATCATTTTTTATTTATATTAATTTTTCATAATATATATATATATGAAATATACGATTAATAGATTTATTAAAAATGATCCATCAAATCTAAATAATATTATTATTTTTTGTGATAATTGTCAATAACTTCTCGAATTTTAATTAAAAAAATAACAACTAGTAAAATAAAAATAATGAACGAATAAATGAATTAGTGAGCTTAAATTCGCTTAAATCGAATGGATCAATTTATTAAATTAATCATTTTTTTCTAAATTCATATCATCTTTAATACAAATCGAATTAAACAAATAAACGAATGTCTGCGAACGTAGCTATCCCTACTCCAAACCCACTAAAACTTGAAACCTTGTCACCCCACAGTAATTGAATTTGGGATATTTGGGATTGTTTTGAGGAATGTTTTCAGATGATTTGTTCCATCAGAAAACAGCAGCGGATACTTTTATAAAAGCACTTTTGTTTTTTAAATACTTCTATAAAAGCACTTTTATTTTAAAAAACACACAAAAATAAAAAAAGTACATCAAAATAATCTCAAAAGTGCTTCTCAATTTTTTTTTTTTTTTTTTTTGTAAACAATGGAAACTCCGCCACCAAACCATCCATTTTGGGCCGCGGCGCAGGTAAAACCACCGGCTGTCACAGGCTCTTACAAGAAGTGCACCCCCTGAATTCGAACCCAGAATCTCAAGGTGAGATCCTGGACCCTACACCACCAAGCCACACCCCTCGGGGACAAGTGCTTCTCAAATGCTATTTCAAAAGTACTATTTGTAAATGTTTTTTCTCTATCATTTTTATAAAGGGAAAAAGGAGTGCAATAATACACAAAGGCAAATGTCATTTTCAATAAATATATGTAGGGGTGGCAAAACGAATCAACGAATTGAATTTATATTGAATCCTAAACGAATCGAATCCAAATGTGATGGATTCGTATTCGATTTGTTTATTAAACGAATCCTAATATCATGATTCATATTCGATTCGTTTATTAAACGAATCGAATACGAATATTCGTTTAGTTATGAATCATGATATTATTTAATAACATAATTTATTTACATTAATTTTTCATAAATATATACATATAAGATATGTAATTAATATATTTACTAAAAATACCTCACAAAAATCACAATAGTTTATTAAACGAATCAAATCGAATTGACTCATTTATTAAACGAATCCATTTTTCCAAACCCGAATTCACTTTAAAGCGAATCGAATCGAACGAATAAACGAATTCTAACCCAAATTACCACCCATAAATGTATGGACCACAAAATGCTAGCAATATGCTTCTTGAAGGGCATTTACAAATCTTCTGGAAAACAAAGGCAACAGTATTATGTCTCCATCATATGCTACAAAATCAAACACTAATTGCCACTAATCTGCTGCTAATAACTATGTTTCTTTCTTAATCTTTTATTAATAAAAAAAGAAAAAGAAAAAAAAAACAAAAGTTTCCTCACTTATTAGATGTTTTAATGTATAGTATTACTGCAACTCAGGAAATTTTAGTTAAATACAAAAGTGGAAGGTGATTGGATAACATGAAAATGAAAGGGAATTTCGGATCATTCATCAAGTGACTGCATTTTGCAATATGTAGATAATGTGTATCATTCCGATTCTCCGTTGCCATTGACAACAATCTCCGAATCTTCCCAAAGTTGATACTTACATTGGCTTATGACCGTCTTCCCTGTGCCAAACTCACACGCATTGCCCGTCCTTCTAGTTCCTAAGGTAGCATAAGAACAACAAGAAATGACTATAAATTTTCAGAAAATAGGAATTCATGTGTGTCTTAATATTTGCACAAAGAATAAAGAGGACAAGAATCAATACCACTCCATTAAGAGATTCCAGGGCAGTTTCCATCTCTGCTTTTGTTGCATAACATACGAAACCATAACCACGAGACCTTCCAGTCTCTCCATCGAATAGAACCCTTGCACCAACCACGTTTCCATATTCTTGAAAAGCTTGAGTTAAGCTCTCAGATGTTACTGACCAGGATAAATTCCCAACAAAAAGCTTGTAATCCGTTTCTGTATTTAATGGTACTTTAGGTTTAGGTTTATCGGAAAAATTCACCCTCAAAGTCCGCCCCAAATAGTCCTGGAATAGCACAATTGTTTTAACTAGAAGCTCAAAGATACGGATTTATGTATGCATCTATGTGCTAGAAAACAGAGCTGAATAAAGTTGATTATTGAAATAATCTGTAACTAAATTTATCAAATTTGTCAGCCTTTACTTCAAGGTTCAACGTATGATTATTAAACATTAGCAAATGCAAATAGAAATGTATATATGCAAATCAATGAATATATGCCTACATGTACTCACAGATATATGTACATAAAAGGAGATTCTTACTCTTCCATCAAGGTTCTCAATGACCGCGTTACAATCCTCAACGGTGCTCATTGTCACAAATGCAAACCCTCTGCTTCTTCCGCTTTCTCTATCATAAAGAACCTGTAACAATTTGCAGAAATTATGTTAAAGGAAACATGTTGAAGAACAGAGAAACTAAATATTAGATAGGATGTCAAGATTGAGGGTAACCAAGATAAATATGAGGCTAAAAGTTCCAATGCTACTTATATAATGGTCAATAGATTTCATGTAATCATCCATGATCCTTTATCAATAACCCTAGTATGTTTATTCTACAAAGTGAATACAGCTCCCCTTAATGATTCTGAAATTGCTTGATGGTGAAGCAACCCTTCGTCACTTATATAAAATCATTTTTTTTTACATATTTTTGTGGATTCTTCTGTTATGGATTTAGTAGATACACTCCAAAGACTGAACTGGAGATACAGCAATAAGAAGAAAATTATGGTCATCCGACGCAAACAATATTCACCTCACCATATTAAATAAAAATTTTGAGTCATGATTAGGATATATAAGTCCACATTTAAGCCCAGAGGAAACTCCACATCCCTCATTTTCTATTTATGTGACCTCAGAAGCATGGCTGAATGGAGGAATTCTAAAAATCAAAGAGAAACTTTGAAATGAATAGTTGGAGGAATTAAAGTATAAAACAACTTGATTGCAGTGGGATGACGACTAAGCTATTTTTCCAGCTCAAGTTGTCTTGTTCATGCTTTCATCATTAGGTCCTAACCATGGCTGACCCAAATTCACCATTTTCAATAAGTACTTAACGGTTCAGTCTGCATTAACTAGGTTTCAGATGAGTGCAACATAGAGCCCCATAGGGCCGTGAACATTAAAAGTTACTCAATTCCCATCACAACTCACCAGCCTTATGGATCATCATATCTCACAATCACTTTATATAACTTTATAAATCATGCCAATGCAAGGGTTATCAATTGGCAATCAACCTCTACACACTAAAGGTGAAGCTCGATTTCAACCTGATTAAGCAAGTAAAAAATATCGAACAAGATTAGTAAATGCATACTCGAATGCTAACATAGATAACATCTCCTTCTACAAGGCCTCTACAACTATTTGAGCTCTGCATTTGAATTTTGAAGTAGCTTCACTTTGATTCACCTATCAGTAGATAATTGATCGAAATCATGAACTCAATACAAGATCCCCCTATTGTTCTTGATATAGCAATACCCTCATCTAAAAACCAACCATTATTGGCTTGAATTCCATAACATCCCAAATGAGATTTTACTTATTCGAAGCCTAAATAAAAATGTTAACCAAGAAGGTAGTTTTAAAGGTCACACTCAGCCCACAAGCTCCCGCTATATGTAGGATATCCTGTTATTATAAGTAGGGTTTGTATGGGAAAGGTGCTGATAAAATTCGAACCATGACTAAACGGATAGCCTTAAAAGTTAAAATTGATAAATTGAATATGTCACAAACCTCAACAAGCTCTGGACTGCCATAATCCTGAATAATAGCAGCAAGCTGAGCGCTATCAACATTATACGGTAAGTTTCCAAAATAAAGCTTTGTATTCACACCCAGAGGAATCGGAGCCGGAGCTTCAACCTGAGGCGCTGCCTCCGCCTCTGTCTCAGCATCAGCCTCCGCTTCTACATCTCCTTCCACTTCCTCTAATTCCTCCTCCATCAACCCAGCTTCAGTTTCCTCAGCAGCCTCTTCTTGCGCCACAGCAGCAGATATCTTCAACACACGCCATTTTATCTGCGGTATAGCTCCTATGTTAACGGGCTCAATCGTGCAAGCCTTTGAAATGGAACCCAACACTCGAGCTGTTGATGCAAGTTTCATCAATGGGGCAGCAATGTTGTTATGATCAGATACAGATACTGGCCAATGCTTCTTCGCACGCATGCATCTGAGAGCATGCATGGATGCGGAGAAAGATGAGCCTATGGCCGCGGCAGCTGTGGCAGCCATGATGATGGATGTTGGCTGAAAGTTGTGACGGCGGCAGTGGTGGTGGTGATGGTGGTGGTTATTTCAGTTAGCTGAAAGTTGGTGAGAGAAGAGGAAAAAATGATAAACAGTTGAATGTTAATGGTGGCTATTGCTGATGTGAGCAGATTGTATCCAAT
The DNA here is from genome assembly GCA_019454045.1 of Zanthoxylum bungeanum. Classification (NCBI taxonomy): domain Eukaryota; kingdom Viridiplantae; phylum Streptophyta; class Magnoliopsida; order Sapindales; family Rutaceae; genus Zanthoxylum; species Zanthoxylum bungeanum. The sequence continues at coordinate 26,183 of SKCR01035527.1, forward strand.
CAGAAACTGGATAAGGTGAGTTCTGTAATCAGTGTGGATCAGACTGAATCATGGGCTTTTCTTTATTTTCTCTCTTTGTAGGACATTTATGGTATCGTTGTAATTTAAAATCTACCGGGAGTCTAAGATTTTAAATCCGGATAGGTCTGGTCGGTCCGACCGACTGACTCATGGATCGGTGATCTAATCGATTTGGGTGACCTCAAAAACTCGATATTCTGGATTTTTTATGTTCTCTCTATGTAGGACATTTACCATACTTTTTTCTATCATTCCTCATAAATATGCACCCTTATTTAAAAATATAATATCTCACAATTTTCTAAAAATTAATATAGGCACTTAGGAGAGTTCCTATGAAATAAAACTACATCATAATAGGTAGTTTTCGCCTTCAACATTTCCTAGTGAACGACTATCGGATTTGTTTGGCAATCTAATGACCAATAGTCTTGAATTATTCTGCAGTTGTTGTAAACCACAGCTTCACTTCGATCATTTCCTATTCTACGGTCATATTCAATTCGATCATGAACATCGATTCTGGCTTCATCAAGTACTTAAGGGAATCTAGCCTTAAAAATTCTCATGGAAGCGGCCTCACTTCTGACTTGAAATATGTGATCTACTTTGTAAGGTATTCTATCAATAACCCATATTAGGACTTTTCTTCTAATATAGTGATCATTAAAGCCTAAGTTTAACTTAACATTGACATGCATCACTCTATGTCATTAAATGAATGAGAAAGAATATAAAGTTCTACAGTGTTTGGTTTGAATTGCACAAAGTTTCAGTTGTCCATTTTGAACTTAGATATTGGGATCTCCAGTCAGTTAGATTGAGTTTCCACAATGACAATTCTTAATTTATAGGCTTCAATCTCATCCCCCTTGATGACTTCTCAACTTGCTCTCGAGGTAAACCTTTAATAAGTGGATCTGCAAGGTTTTTCTTCGATTTGATATAATCTATTGAAATTATGTTGCTTGAGAGTAGTTGCCTTATGGTAATGTGTTTTCGACGTTTATGTCAATACTTACCATTATAAAATCAGCCGTATAGGCGGTAACAAAATTTGTCAATAATTAATTTAGAATTATATTAAATATTAATCATTAGATTACAATTTATATGTTATAATATAAGTGAGATTAATCTAAATTTTCATATTAAAAGCTTCACCATTTTCCCAGCAAAAAGAAATTAGTTACTCATAATTGAATAAAAATAAGAATAATTTTATTACTAAAAAAAATTACAAGAAAAAGCTTACAAAAATAAAACACACAAGAACTGGATCCATTCATAAAATTACATAAAGAATCATGTGAAGGAAGCTGAATAAACTAAAGTGCTGAGCACCTCTATTTATAGAGGTGCTCGCACCTCATTTGCTTTCCCACCAAACATGCCATGTTTGGTGGTTCGGTGGATTAGATTTTAGATTTTTTTTTTTTGATTTGACAATAACTTTTACATATAACACACTTTATTTTCTTTGTCAATTTCGGTCTTGAAAACTTCAGAATTAGAAAATTTTGTCAACAGTAAATTTGTAGATCTTTGAGTCTTCTTTCATCTGGAACTGGAATCACTTCAATCCGATATCGGAGTAAAAAAGTTATGGCCAAAATACGAACATTGCATAAGGTTGTGATTTCTGAAGTTGTACACTGTTAGAACGCCCTATTAAATTTCTGGCTTCCAAAATCCAAATATCAAGTTCATTTTTCTAGATATGCATCCAAAGTATTATTTCACCTACATAAAAGATAAAAATCACAATAAAAATATATAAAACATAAATTTAATATAATGCTAAATTAAGGGGATTAATGAAACTACAAATATAAAATGATTGATTTTTCTTTTAATAAATGTGCACCTTTGAGTGTTCAGCAATAAAATATAGAGAATTATTAAAAAAAAAAAAAATCCATAATGCCTAATTCCTAAAAAAGACAAGCACCTAATGAGTTTCATAAATAATCATAATTTTTAAGATTCTTCCCATTTGATCCAAAATATAATTTTAAATTCCTTTTACCATATTTTTATATTTATTTTATCCATATTCATTCCGACATTAATTTTTTTAAGCATTGTTCAAGCTTTTTAAAGATTATATTTCAAATATATTTTTATACTATTGTTCACGTGAACAATGATATATTCACTGTTCACGTGAATGTTGATTTTTTTGTTTATAGATGTTTAAATGTATTTTAGACATATAAAATAACATTGTAACTATGATTGAATATTTGTAATTGGGAAATGTGACTGATTATTATATATATTGAATATTTATAGTTGTCATTGTAACTGATAAATTTGACTGATTATTATATATGTGACTGGGTTGTATGTGTGACTATGATTGTGATTATTACTGTGAATTATGAACTGCACATTGTGATTGTGTTTGTGACTGTGAATGTGAACAATAACCTAAAAAGTATATGTGATTGTGACTGTTATGACATAATGATTTGAGATTGCTTTTAACCTTGTGGAAATCCTAATTTGAAATATATTTCTTAATAAAAGTTGTAGGTATTAATGTTAACTATATGTATCATTTTAAATATTATAATTTGGAGTCCAGATAAAAGAGATATGAATATTTGAAAATAATTTATCGGTAATTTATAAATATAAGGGTTATTATGAATATTTTTGTTTAATGATACTTGTTTTAAAACTTATGATTTGTAAATTAATAATTGTTGACACATAAAAATTCTCACAGGACGAAATCGTCCTAAGACGAAAGGGAGCGCGAAAGGAAGAAGGATGACGAAGCGAAGAGCGACAAAGGACTTAGGACGATCGAGCTAGTAGTCAGGACGGAGACGTGTGATGCAGTTATCCTCACAATCACAACGGTTGGGCGGATCTCCCTCCACAATCAGGCAGTTGGGATACGTGGCTCAGCAGTTACCAGCACGCCTCAAGAATCACCGGGAAACATTGGAACTGCCCAGAGCAGTTAAGAAGCGACACTATAAAATTCGCTTACACCATGAGAAGAATGGACAGAAAAAAATGAAGACTCATTCGAGCATATTTTATCTTTTTATTTCTTAGCTTATACCTTAGACTGTAATTCGTGTGCTTGTGCCCCTTGGAGGCTTATTCACTCGATTCAATACCCCCTTGCTGGGACTTTGTCTCAGGAGGTTTGAACCTTACACGCTTTTTTCCCTTGCACGCGTAAAACCTGCGCAACAGTTTTTGGCGACCACAGTGGAGACTTGGTGTAACAAAGTGGAGATGCCTCCAAAAGAAACGCTCAGACTGGCTCAACCGGAGGAGGTGGAACTGGAGCAAACAAACCAGCCCAGCGTTCCGGCCAATAGTAGTTTAGTTTGAGGGTCTAGCAGATGTCCGCCGGTACGAATCTATGAGGGAATTCAGCCCTAATGCGATGCGCGCACTGTTTGGCGAATTCACGCAGGATGTCGTCGAACAGGTCAGGCTCCAAAATGCGCACGTTATAGATAAATTTGTATCGACTAGGAATTCACAATACAAAATATAGCCAAACACCTGAACTCAATGAATGAATTAATGGCCAAATGTGTTGAACGGCGGAACAGCACTGCCGTGGACTACGCCTCTCCCTGCAACAAGCGGTCAGGAGGCTGGTCCCAGTAGTGTCCCCCCATAAGTGGCCAATATCCCTATGTACTCAGGGGAGGAGCAAGCCCCGGAGGTAACAGACCACATTTGGGCCAACATCCATCAAGGGCCAAATATGGTTCAGCATGAAATTGTGATGCCTCAGGGCGCCCAAACTTCTCAAGGACAGAATCACGATTAGGTCCCACTTTTGAGAGGGCCGCAACCGCCACCCATGGCTATGCCATTTAATGGCAACGACATACTAAGGGAGCAAATGCCGAAATCCTACAAAACCAGTTCGGTCTAGGCATACGGCCAATTCGACCAAGATATCAAAGGCCTTACCCTGATTGGTTGATGTGGCTTATCCTTGGCCCAAGAAATTAAAGATACCGGAATTTACCCTCTTTACGGGTCTGGGAAGTTTTCACTAGGGAACACGTAGGGCGCTTCAACCTTCAGTGCGGGAAGTCAACGATTTCCACAAACTAAGGTTGTTTCATGGCTCATTGTCAGGAGTGGCCTTCTCCTGGTATGTTAGTTTACCAGCCAATTCAGTAGAAAGTTGGCAACAGATGTAGCAACTGTTCCATGCGCAATTTTATAAGGCCGAATCTTAAATAGCCCTAGCTGATTTGGCAAATTTAAGGCAATTGCCAGGGAATGGACCGAGACGTTTCTACAACGATTTAAAATAGCCCGAGGCCGATGTTACGTGCATTTGCCCGAAAAGGAATTTGTAAGAATCGCCCAAGGGTGCCTGAATCTCGACCTGAAAAAGAAGTTCCAGGATCGTGAATTTTGGGACCTGCCCCAACTCACCACCAGTGTGGTGCGCTATGAGCGATTATTACGAGAAGAAGAGCAGGTGAAAAATTCGAGCAAAGGGACATATTATAGAAAAATTGATTATGAGATGGGCGAAGTGGACGCCGACTCGGCCGATTTATGTTTGGCCGAATTGGTGAAAGGGAAGCCTTACGTTTGTAAGATGTGGGCGGAACCCCAAACCAGTGAGGCAAATGATAAAAAAGCAGGAAATTTGCCTTCGACATTACTAAAGTTGACGCTATATTCGACCAATTGTACAAAGACAGGCAAATCAGCTTGAGCGACAGACACACGTTGCCAACAGCCGAGCAAATCGGCAGTAAAAAATATGTAAATGGCACAACGCATGGTCTCAAGCGAATAACCAATGCCTTGTTTTTCGTAATGTCTTGCAAGATGCCATAGAGTTCGGATGAATTATGTTCGAGAAGAAAATGGCAGTAGACAGCAACCTTTTCCCAAAGTCGGCAGAGTTAGATATGATTAGTCCAAACCTTACGAGTTTGAGTCGGCCAAAGATAAAGGTGGTGCTGGATGAAAGACAACACCGCCGCCGCCCGAGCGCACTGGAAAGGATCAAGGAGCCTGTAGAATGAAGGGACCAGAAGAACATCTGTGTAAGGTGCAAGAACAGCATTGAGTGGATGAAGGAACTAGAAGACACTTGTGAGAGGCCCGTGGAGAAAGGATCATCATGGCAGCCGCGAACTTTTGCACCAAGGTTCTATGGAAAGAACTCGAACTTCGTCCAAAATGTGAGGACGTTTCGGCCAAAGATCTATCGACCCAACGTATAGCATTCATACTGAGAGCCACGCCCAGGGCAACGGGTACACTCAAGGGCGGACGAAAATTATCCTCCCGTAGACGAAATGACCAGGACACAGTTGAGGAGGCACCAAAGGAATTACGGCCGCATGATGCATCGACAGAATGACGCAAAGGCCACCCTTAGCCGCAGCCCTCATGCCATAGAAAAATCGAAAGACATAAGAAAGCACATGATGAGAAAAAAGGAAAGTAACCAGTTGCGATGAGCACGCTAAGCTTAGTAAAAGAAAGCGGAACGAGACGTATGATAAGGAACCCCCCATCGTCATTCAATTCGGTAGCATGCCACCAGTCGTGGCGAATCACTACTTATTGTCCAGAGAATTCCGGAGAAATGATGACGGAGAAGCTGGCCGAGCGAAGACGTTTACGAAGGAAATGAGGCCGAATTCACCTCGCTCTCGATAACAGACAGGGGTACGGCAGATCGGGAAGTTGAGGATGAGGAGATGACGGATATAGAAGAAGAAATCAACGTCCGAACCGAAGCTAGAAAGAGAAAAATATCACAGAATTGGCTTCTTAAAGAACTATATGAACCCGGGAATCCAGCCGTCGAAACACTGGGAGAAGACCTGGGGAAATATCCATTCATTGTTATGTATGGAACGCCCAAGGTGAGGCGGGTTGTCACCAAAGCCGAGAAGAGAAGATTGACCGTCAATCACGTCTCGCAGGAGGCACCCCCAACACGGCCACCTTCCGGATGAGACACGGGAGAAGAATCGCCCCAACTCAACAGCGAAGGTGATCAAGCTATGATGAGTGAGATGTCAGGGAAAGTGATTTTTCCAAAACCACCAGCTCAGATGACGAAGCATCTAAGGCCATTGTATGTGAAGGCAAAGGCCAATGGCATCCCCGTGTCTAAAGTACTGATTGATAACGGGGTAGCCATTAATGCGATTCCAGTTAGGATGCTGGTCCGTCTGGCTAAGTTCGAGGAAGATCTCACTCCCCCACAGAAGTAGTCCTTACTAGCTTTAACGGAGGAGCGACGACGGCGAAATGAGTCATACCACTAGACTTGCAAGTGGGAAGCACTACGAAGACTGTGGTGTTTTTCGTCATAGATGGGCCAACCTCTTACAACATGCTTATGGGACGAGACTGGATACATGGTAGCCTATGCATCCCATCATCCCTTCAGCAGTTCTGGTCTTCTGGAACCAAAAGGATGAAGTGGAGTAGTACACCCGACAAACCCTTTCGCTGCAGACACAAACTCGGCCGAGTACTTCATGTATGAGGGAAAATACGGGCCAACCAGGGTTCTAAACGAAGGGGAGACCCGACTATCGTAGCCCAGAATGACGAGCCATACCCTGCAAGATTGTTAAATGACTTGTTCGCACAAACAGACCAACCATAATGGTCTTTGGAGAGACCCACACATGTCGGTATCAATGAAGTACGACCAGAATAAAGAGCAAGCCGCCCTTGCGGCCTCTAAGGCTAATTTAATGGCCTATGTTCGGGAACGAAGGAAGGAGGACGAAACACAGGCCGCCATTTCGGCCTTAAAGGGAAAAATGTTGATGCACCAGATGGAAGATAAAATGAAAGAATTGGCGGAGTGGACTGTTTGATAGAAGGAAGAGACGCATTGGAGGACGAATACGCTCTGAACGGGCGATGCAGGCAAACTTCTCGATGGGACAAGATGCTTTAGAAGAGGTAAACTTTAGAGACAAGTACAATAAGCGCATAACCTATGTCAGCAAGGAATTGGGCCCCCTGGTACGCGAAAAGCTGCTCTGTTTGTTACGAGAATACATAGATTGTTTTGCATGGGACTATAATGAGATGCATGGCCTAGATAGGACTGTGGTGGAAATAGACTGCCAATCCTGTCAAGTCATAGGCCTCATAGGCAGCCCCCGCGAAGGTTCGCGCCTAATGTTATGTCTGATATTAAAAAAGAGGTCGAACGACTGTTAGAAGCAAGAATTTATCAGGACGACAGATATGTAGAATGGTTGTCCAACATCGTCCCAGTTAGAAAAAAGAACGGGAAGATAATGATCTGCATATATTTCAGGAATTTGAATCTAGCAACGCCAAAAGACAATATACCCAATGCTGACGGTCGACTCCCTGGTGGATTCCACGGCAGGATATCAGGTATACTCATTTATGGATGGGTACGCAGGTTATAACCAGATTTACACATTGATGATGACGACGTGCACAAAACGGCCTTTAGGTGCCCAGGGTCTCTAGGGTGCTACGAATGGGTGGTGATGCCGTTCGGCCTAAAAAACGCTGGTGCCACATATCAACGGGCCATGAATTCAATCTTTCATGACATGATTGGCAGGTTTATGGAAGTCTATGTGGACGATATAGTATCTAAATCCGTAACGACGGATGAACATTTTAGCCATTTGACATCGACCTTTGAGCGAATGAGAAAGTTCAAGCTAAAACTGAACCCTGCCAAGTGTGCTTTTGGGGTGTGCGCTGGCAACCTTTTAGGATTTCTGGTACACCAACGGGGAATCGAGATCGATATAAATAAATCTCGGGAGATTACTGAAGCCATGCCACCCCGAAACAAAAAAGAGCTACAAAGGTTTCTATGGCAGGTTAACTTCCTAAGGCGATTTATCTCTAATTGTGCAGGAAAGACCAAAGCTTTCTCCTCTTTGTTGAAGTTAAAGGGCGAGGAAGAGTTCGTTTGGACCGAAGAGCATCAACAAGCATTTGATAGACTGAAGGCATATTTGTCACAGCCGCCGGTGATGATGCCTCCAGTGTCAGGAAAGCCAATCAAGTTGTATATAGCGGCTGAGGAACAATCCATAGCTGGGATGATCGCGCAAGATGACGACGCAAATGTTGAAAGAGCCATTTATTACATCAGCAGACAATTGCTGACCTATGAATGTAATTATTCTCCCATGGAGAAAATTATTTTGGCTTTATATTTCACATGTACTAAACTACGTGCCTACCTTAGGCCGAACATTATATATCTGGTCACGAAAATCAATATAATAAAAATACATGTTTTCTCGTCCTATCTTGCATCAAAGAGTTGGTTTCTGGTCACTGTCACTCTCAGAATTCGACATACGACATGACCCCAAAAGGCTGTCAAAGTTAAGCGTTGGCCGATTTTCTGGCCGATCATCCATGCTTAAGCACAACCAGGGAAAGAGAACTGGGTTTAGACGAATGCAGCCTAAAGCCATGGATGAATGCATTTCGACGGATCCAGCACAGCAGAAAGGGCTGGAATAGGGATTGTCCTAGTTAGCCCATTAGGAGAACCTTTCCAAGTCTTAGCTAAGTTGAACGAGTACTGCACCAATAACCAGGCAGAATATGAAGCCTGATACTAGGGTTGGAAATGCTCCTCAACATGGGAGTAACCCATGCGTCTATCAAGGAGACTCGCAGCTGGTAATCCAACAAGTAATAGGAACTTATAAATGCCAAAGTCCATCGGTCGTGGCATTATTGGATATGGCCAAAAAATTAGTAGAACGATTCGATTACGTCGACTTGGAATACATTCTGAGGGCAAAGAACGAATTGGCCAATAATTTAACCCAATCAGCCTCCGGGTATAAACAAACCAACATAAGTGGGGTGTATAGAAGCGAAGAAGTCAAGCCAGCCCTCACAAGGCGAGCTGAAAAAATAGACGTCACGATCCTAGAAGTAGAGGACGATTGGAGAAATGAAATCAGGGCGTTCTTAACACAGCCTGAAGTAGGAAAAGACCGAAGATTGAAGCTTAAAGCCTTGAACTACGTAATGTCAGGAGACGTGCTCTATAAGAAATGACAAGACGGGTTGTTGTTGAAATGTTTAGGGCCATCAGATTCCAAAACTATCATGGCCGAAGTACATGAAGGCGTCTGTGGGGCTCACCAAGCTGGAATCAAGATGAGATGGTTAATCATACGAAGCGGTTATTATTGGCCGAAGATGGGGGAATCCTACGTCTCATACGCCAAATGGTGCATAGCTTGCCAGAAGCACGTTCCCATTCAAAGGGCCCCATCAACCGAGATGACCCCAGTCATTAAGCCTTGGCCGTTTATGGGATGGGCAATATACTTGATAGGGAAAATCTATCCCGCATCAAGTAAAAGGCACACATTTATTGTTGTTGCCACTGATTTCTTTACCAAGTGGGTAGAAGCCATCCCAGTTGTAGAAATCTCACAAGAGCAGATAATCAAGTTCATAAAAGAACATATAATTCACCGATTTGGAATACCACAGACAATCATGGTAGAACATGGTACTTTATTAAACAATGAAAAGGTAAAAGAATTCCTGGCCGAATATGGAGTCCGGCTAGTAAATACTACTCCCTACTACCCTCAGTCAAATGGTCAAGCAGAATCGTCGAACAAAATTCTCAAAGGGTTGATTCATAAGATGGTGACGGACAATGCTAGACGATGGGATGAATATCTGAGTCAAGCTCTATGGGCCTACATGACATCGCCACGCACGAGCACTTCGGTGACGCCTTTCCAGTTAGTGTATGAACAAAAAGCTGTGCTTCCTGTAGAAATGAACATTGAATCCACCAGGGTGACATTGCAGGAGAAGCTAACAAAGGAAGACTATGACGAGGCGATGATCCAGAATTTGTTGGAGTTGGACGATATCAAGTGCGACACGCTCAACCGCCTAGAAGCACAGAAGAAAAAGATAGCCAAGGAATATAACCTCAAGGTAATGGCTAAGTCTTTCAAGAAGGGCGAATTAGTATGGAAAACAAACTGCCAGTTGGCTCTAAGGACCCAGTGTATGGTAAATGGTCGCCCAATTGGGAAGGCCCATTTATAGTGAGAAGCGTGTTGCCAAATGGAGCTTATCATTTACAAGATTTAAAAGGGTGAGTACATACGAGAGCGATAAACGGAAAATACTTGAAGAAATATGTACCCTCACTATGGGAGCACGAGAACATCCAAGAATAACAATAAACAGTTTGCATTAATAAATGACGAGAACGTCCTAAGATTACAAAATATATGAAAAAAAACGTCTTGCATTACATTATCATTGGCCCGAAAATCGCCTAAAATCTCCAGGCAAGTCATTGATGGCTGAAACGTTTCCCTCCTCAAACGCCATTTGTCTTGTATGCCCGCGCTCGCTGCAATCCAAATCGGCCAAATCTTTCTCGAAGTCAATGCGAGCCAGCCCCTTATACTCCGCCACCGACCGTTCCGCCTCTTTCATTCGGGCAATGACAACCCTCTTTCTCGCCTCTTTCTCGTCTCTTTCCTCATCCGACTTTCATCAAGCTGACGTTGAAGCTCTTTCAACTGTTGCTCCAGATTCATGAAAATTGACTCTTCGGTCACCAAGTCTTCCGTAGAATCCCTCAAAGCCTGCTGTAGCTGCCCGAGAGATTCACGGAGTTCCTCCATTTTTCACCAAGGATGAACGAAGCCCAATTCTCCGGCTATGGACTATGCGGTGTTGGGAGAGAAAGTTTGCTATGCTATCCTGCATCTCTTGAAGGAAAAGTTGATCGTCAATAGGTATCGGCGATAAGGGAAGAGCCAATAACCGGCTTAATTCATTGGAGCACCGGTCCAGTTGAAGAATATTATGGGGCTGAACAGCTTGGTTGACCTCTAACGCAGCAAAAGAGGCGTATTGATTGAGAATCTCTTGAAGATTCTCCAAGTCCGTGCTTGTGCGGGCCAAAGGCGGAGATGGCTGAAAATGGACAGAGAGCATTTGTCCAAGATGGTCCAGAAGACTCTGAACCGATTACAGCAACAAATCGGATGACTGCATACGAAATGGAAGTTAGCAAAACAGACCAAGACTGCAATCCAAGAGGACGTGAAAATGAACTCACCATCCCAGGGTCGGAACTACAAGACTGATCCAGTTGTGCCCCAGATGTCCAGCTGCTATTTGCATCAGTCCTTGTTCTGAGGGCAGCGGAGGCTGGGAGACAACAGTTAATTGCTGTGCGGCTTGAGGAGAGACTGGCCGAGAAGAAGAAGTTGATGGCAAGTCAAGAGAACCGACTCAAAGAGGGGGTGATCGTCCAATATCGATTGGCACTTGAACCGATTGAGCAAGAGCCATGGAAGGAGCAATCACGGAGGCTGAAGACGATGGCTGCTCAGGCTCAAGAATCTTCATTTGAGGGGAAGGGGGCAGAAGAGCCAGAGATGATGGCTGTGCTGAAGGCAACGTCAAATACACAGAAGTACTGAGGGACATGGCCTCTAGCATCGAATGTTGAGGCATGGCAGTCGGCCGAACATCTGCAAGAGAATCAGAGTCGGATGAATCAGAAATATAAATGACTTCGTCTTCTTCGTAAATACGACGAATGACATCATCTTTATACATAGACCGAGCCTCCTCTAATGACTCCAATTCGGCCAAGTTATAAAGGCATCCACATCCCTATAACTCCCTCTAAGCCCCGAAGTGGACATCTTGTACACTAGAGAATAAAGCTGTTTAAGGTGGCGCCACAGAGTCCCAGTCCGCCAAACAGGCTCTAGCACTTCAGTCTCATCATCCGGATCATGCACAATTGGCACATAGCCGTCCGAGGAAAAGTGCTCGAAGAAGGGATAGTCACCAGGAATCTCCTCAACTCTTAAGGCAAGGATGACTGGACTCGGCATAAAATTTCCTACCTTGGGGATCCACTCCACTTACACCTCCCTCCTCTAAAAGCTGCTCAATGCATGACCCTTCGCCCACACGTTCTTCATCATGAGGGAATTGGACTATTGGCTCCCTCGCAGGACCCTCACTCTCGCCGCTCACGGGAGTCTCAGCCTCTGGAGCTGGCACTGCCGCACGTGCCACAGAGATTGGATCGATTTTTAAGGCATGTGTCAAATCATACAATACTAGCATCAATATATCTCAAACCATAATAGAAGCAAGAGAGGGCGAATTCCAGGCTCATACCTTAGGACGACGGACCAACGGGACGTCCGAGTCCGAATTTCGACTAGGGGGAAGGCTGCTTCCGTTTAACAGGCTTTGTTTTCTTTGACTTAGAAGCTTCGGCAGCCTTCTTCGACCCTGATGGCTCAGAAGGCTTGGGGGACAAAGAAAAAGAGGAGTAGTACACCCTCGTTGAGGGTAAGAAGAAAAATCGTTCACGGACCGGCGGTGAGAAACGATCAAAATAGGGGTGAACGGATGTACAAGGAGTGAAAGAAGCTATGGTGAAAGAGGCCAGAAGGGATCGAGTCTCCTCCATAGAGTCCTCGACCTCTGAAACGGAAAAGACCTTAAAGGATCCAACGACGCAGAATACGAATGGAAAAATGAAAGAGGCCATCCTTGGACAAGGCCGAATTGGTGAGCGAAAAAATTGGGCGAATATACTTCTACCCCGGCCTTACCATTGGCCCCAGTCAAGATATCATGGGTCAGTTCGCGGCTGCACAAAAATTTGCGCCATATACGAAGGCCTGACTCATCCTTTTCAGAGAAATGAGGATCAAGGACGAAGGACGGACTGTCCAAAGCTGAAAAAGGAAAAATGAAGGGACACGGGAAAGAGTGTAGAAGTACTCGAAAACGGCCCAAAGGGAGAAGGAAGTTTGTCGAAGCCGAGCATAAAGAAGATCGGCACACGAATAAGGGCGGGTCGATTCATGGTGCCGAAGATAGGGAAGTAAGCCTTCAACCACAGTTGGACGGACGATCCATAAAGCCCAGAAGCGATGGTTGAAGACCCAGAGCGAAGTTGTTTTTGGAGGACTGCTAATCCTCTATAAGTGGCAGCAAGGAAGAAATAGGCCAAGTCTAAACGACGGCCGTTAGCAAGGTCAGAAGAGATGGGGAGGTAGCCCGCCGCGGGTTTCTGGCTGGGTGTGCAAATAATATACTTACACATCCAATAATGAAGAAAATTCGTACGTTCCAACAATGAAACCGAACCAGCCGTCTTCGAATATGCACGAAGGAAATAATAATACGAGGAGAAAGAAGAAGGGTCCATTTTAGGAGGTGGAAAGCGGAACAATGTGGAGGCCGATATGGTCGCTCCAAGGGGGGCTAACCCAGTTAGGGCGCCAACATCACGAAGAGTAATGGTAAAGGGCCCGACCGGAAAAACGAATATGTTGTATTCGGACGACCAGAAAAGCAGGGAGATAGGAAACAGACTACGGTCAAAGGCTGGCAATTTTAAGGATAGTTCGATAAGGGGAATGAGATGGTATTCTTCTAGAAAAGACCAGGTCTCCGCATGCGACGACATACGGTTGTACCAGGATTCGAAAGTAGTATCGGGTCTGCGCCAAGTCCGAATTGGGTGAGCATATGAGAGAGCTGAAAGATTTAACGGCTCAGAAAAATGAAGGCCGAAGGAAGCAGGAAATTGTTGAGCCAACGGGTTCGTTGCAATGGCATCCGCGTCTATAAAAATAGGGCCGAGGGCGCACTGTGCGAACTCTTCATCCAGGATGTGAACGCCAAAGGTGCCCATAGACTCAGACTCCAACGCCTGTTGATAGTCAGCAGAAGTCGATGCATCAGTTTTTGAGATTGAGGAAGAAGAAGCCATTGGGGACAGAGAATTCGAAATCACAAAGAAAGGCAAAATTGCAAAAAAGAGGAAGTAAAGCTTGAAAGTGGGGGGATGACAGGCGTCGCGATGGGAGTCACCGAAAAGTGAAGTGGCGTGAAAATGGGAAAGGATGAAGTTTGCCCTAGACAGGTGTTCGAATGCAATTCGCCGCGCGTGACGTGCTGAGAAAGGAAACACTGAAGCGACGCCAAAAAACGGCTCCTAAACAGGCCACATGATGAAAACGTAAAGGGAAGGCTCGCGCATTTATTGCAGATAAGACGGGTTTTGATAGGATTCTAAAGGGCGGAGCGACAAACTTTAGGATGAAAAGTTCGTTCCCTCGCTCTACCCCACAAGGTTAGTCCCCCGCCATTCGGCCAAGGCCTTGACGTCGGCCTGCAGAATCGGCCAATGACAGCTGTCAGCACTACACTTTACAAAGATATCACCCAAGCTTCCTCCATTATTGACACAAGTAGTGGCGACGAAACTGATATGACAGGATCTTCAGATCACAGGCTCACTTTAGCAGAGAACCAGGCTTTTGGGTAGAGAATCCCAAGCCGTTTAGCAACACGTATGCAAACTCTTCACATGCCAAACTCTTCACATGCCCACAGTAATCTGGCTTGGGAATATGTGAAAAAGGGGAGTCGGAATGGCAATTAGAAGGCCTCCCAACCGTCTATTTAAAGACCAATTCACCTCATGCCATCTGAACTAAGCTCACGTGGCCAAACAGAGTATGGAGATAAGGAAAGGAAAATCAAGGGAAATGAGACGAACCATGAGACATAGGCCACCGAAGGTGAAGGTTTCTTTGGCGTAAAGTGTGAAATGGAATGTAAGGAAGTTCGCAAACGGCAATCCACACGGCGTAAGGTGTGAAATGGAATGTAGGTTTGTGGATGGGCCGTGTCCGTTCGCGACGATTGACCTGGGACCCCCTCGTGGAAGGTATTGCATCTCCCGGATGGCAGAAGGGCTACGCACGTTAACGATAGCTAGCATGAATTTCTCTATTCGGAGCATGCTGCCGATTTGGGGGATACCGGATATCATGCTGGTCACATGGCCGGGGAACATGTCAACCAAGGGCGGCAAGGAGGATCCATCTGACCGGCACAACGGTTGGTGTAGCGGTCTTGCCTGAAATGTAGTAAGAATGGGCCCGGTCAGAACTCGACCCGAGGGAATTATCCAAACAACAGGCTGATTAGGGACGAGATGAAGCGTTCTCAATTGGTGAGGTGGTCTTCCTTGAACGAGGAAAGAACGAACCTGGATGAAAAGCCGAAAAATTCACCTCGATTTTCACTTCCAGTACAATCAAGGTAAATTTGGGGGACAATTGTTGACAAATAAAATTCTCACAGGACGAAATCGTCCTAAGACGAAAGGGAGCGCGAAAGGAAGAAGGATGACGAAGCGAAGAGCGACAAAGGACTTAGGACGATCGAGCGAGTAGTCAGGATGAAGACGTGTGATGCGGTTATCCCCACAATCACAACGGTTGGGCGGATCTCCCTCCATAATCAGGCAGTTGGGATACGTGGCTCAGCAGTTACCAGCACGCCTCAAGAATCGCCGGGAAACATTGGAACTGCCCTGAGCAGTTAAGGAGCGACACTATAAAATTCGCTTACACCAGGAGAAGAAGGGACAGAAAAAAATGAAGACTCATTCGAGCATATTTTATCTTTTTATTTCTTAGCTTATACCCTAGGACTGTAATTCGTGTGCTTGTGCCCCTTGGAGGCTTATTCACTCGATTCAATACACCCCTTGCTGAGACTTTATCTCAGGAGGTTTGAACCTTACACGCTTTTTTCCCTTGCACGCGTAAAACCTGCGCAAACAATAATATGTATTTTTTTCTTGAAAAAACTTTATATTTTGAGAGATATTTAATTTTTAAATTTAAAATTAGATAAAATAAGCTAAATTTTGGTTAAATGATGCGCACGCTGATTTTAATTTTTTCTTTTAATAAAAAACTTATTACTTTTCATTTTATTATGAATATTCATGTCATTTGAGTTATAAATGGACTAAATGAGAATTATTTATTGTGTTTATATTGAATTTGAAGATCTCTTATAGTTTTGGATTTATTGGAAAATCTGTATGTTCGCTTCTCCTCACTGATTTCTTGTGTGGGAGTGTCAGAGAAGTGGATATTCAAAATGAAGTGAATAAAAGACATTTATGTAATCAAATGAATATGAAAATGGTTATTTAAAAATTTAAATTGGATAAGCAATTAAAATCTGAGGAATATGGTATAAAGACAAGTAACAAAGAAATTGAAAGTTGAAAATATAATATTGTATTATAACTACATTGGATTCCAATTACAGAGGAAATTGAATATATTAAAGAATTTAAAATATAGTGTTGTAATAAAAAATATTAATAATTGAATTGAAATTGATTTTTTTGATTTGTTAATGAGTAATGATACTCTTACTGCCAAATGTACTTACATTTCTCCAGGACGACAACAGTACTGTCGTTTTGGGTTTAAATTTTTTAAACCAGGTTTGACTTGCATACCTTGCCAAACACCCCTTCAAATTTAACAAATATCAAAAACGACATTTGCTTGCTCCAGCAGCTCACCGTCAGTCTCCAGCAGCTCGCCATCTGTCTCCAGCAGCTCGTCGGAGGAAATCCAGCAAGTCGTTGGAGGAAATCCAACACTTCGTCGGAGGACCCAGCACGTGAGTTCACTTTTTCTTATTGATTTGGTAATGCCAAAGTCGGGTCTTTCAAGCTTCTTTCAAGAGATTTTACTGCGTTTATCTGTCTGCATTTCCCTTACTTCCAAAGAATTAAGTTGGTTGTTGGAATTTTGTTAGTATTGTCTGTGTGGGTATTGAAAATTTTACTGGGGTATTACTAGGTTAATTTGATTGGCAAGTTGTCTCTGTAGATATTGA
Organism: Zanthoxylum bungeanum; assembly: GCA_019454045.1. NCBI lineage: Eukaryota > Viridiplantae > Streptophyta > Magnoliopsida > Sapindales > Rutaceae > Zanthoxylum > Zanthoxylum bungeanum. The sequence goes on from SKCR01035527.1 coordinate 42,962, forward strand.
AAATTGAACTGGATGGATTGGCTTTTAATTTTGATTCAGAGTACTGAGATTGAGAAGAATTCTCTTCTTTTTGAGGTCCATAGATGGCTGGACTTGGTGCTAGTCAATGCATTTGCAAGTTTTGTGTATTTTTATTAGGCTGCTCTATCAAATGCTTGAGATTATGGTTAAGCCATATGGCTTACCATGTCATCCAAGCAATTATGTCTATTAGGTGGCTTGGATACACCTAATAGTTTTGTCATTAGCTAATGCATTTTATGCTTTGGTATGGCCTCCACATTTATGTGTTTTCCATTGAAAGAAAGCATTGAATGCTTAATGACAAAGCCATTGTCTTTAGCTTAACATTTCTTATGCTTTGGTATGACATTTATATTTTTGTGTTGGTCATTGTAAGAAAGCATTAGATGCTTAATGACAAGGTTAGTTGGCTTGTGTAAGAGAATATAATCTCTACCATTTCTCTCACTTCCTAAGGTTAACACTTTGCATTAATTCACACAATTGTTGTGAGAAAATATTTGAGAGAAAATAGAGAGAGTTCTAGCATTTACAAGTGTTGTGAAATTCCTAAAGCCAAACACCATTGTGACATCTTAAATCTCTAAATAGTTTAGAGGTTTAATCTTTGTGAGTGAAGCCCACACTTCGGTTTGTTGGTTTCGAGTCATAGTTCGGAAGATCGAGTGGTTGATCCAAGTGTTGGACACCAAAGGATTGATCTTGGCTACTACAACAAAGGGAGAAGGCAAACAAAATTTTGAAGATCCATACCGGACCCGGTGTCACCATAAACAACTTCCGCCGCGCTAAGGAAAGTCGTTTCCTACAATCATGTTGACAAACAAAGAAGATTACGGCTTGGTGAAGGAGATGCAGTTGCTTTACAAAACTACTTGATGAAAATGCAAGCAGAAGACGATAAGTTTTACTTTAGCTTCAACTTGGATGATGAAGGTCGATTAAAAATGTTTTTTGGGCTGATCCAAGGAGTAGGGCCGCCTACAAATCTTTTGGTGATGTTGTTACCTTTGACACCACATATCTAACAAATAAGTATGACATGCCATTCGCCTCATTTGTGGGAGTTAATCATCATGGTCATTCTATATTGTTAGGATGTGGATTGATATCACATGAGGACACTGAGACTTTTACATGGTTATTTAGGACACGACTATCTTGCATGTCCAATACTGCACCTATTGGAATCATTACTGACCAAGACAAGACAATGAAAAAGACGATTGAGATTATTTTTCCTACTACTCGACATCGGTGGTGTTTGTGGCATATTCTGAAGAAAGTTCCTGAAAAATTAGGAAGTTATACGGAATACCATGCAATCACTCATTTACTACATTCTGTTGTTTATGATTCACAATGTGTTGCGCAATTTTAGGAAACTTGGCATTATATGATTGTTCAATATAATTTGGGCGGTAATGAATGGCTTACTGGGTTATATCAGGACTAGGGATGGCAGTGGTAGGGTATGGTGCGGTTTGCCATTACCAAACCCGCACCCGCATATGTATATAAATTACCAAACCCGCACCATACCCGTTGCGGGTTTTAATTTTCATTACCAAACCCGCACCACATATAAAAATAAATTACCAAACCCGCATTGGTACCCAACGGATTTTTTGCGGGTTTTTAAAATATTGAATTACTTTGTGTTCTTAATAATATAATTTTTTTAATTAAATAATTTATTTTTAATTGCTAGCTGTAGTTTTCACATTTGTTTTTCGTTTGACATATACAACGTGCAATGTATGTATATACAGTACATAGATTACATAATGTATGAAAGACTTGGTACCATATGTTTATTTTTTCATATAAACATAATTAAAACGAGTTCTTCCCTTCATAATTATAATGATCTAAGTTAGCCAACTCAATCGACAATAAACTAAAAAGTAATCACCAATCTTTGGTCATATTTTTTATGCTAATTCTAATGAAAGTGATGCTTACAAAGCTCAAGTGGTGTAAGTGAAATGAAGAAGCAGGAAAGCTATTGAAGTTGCAGCAAACACTAGCTTGTTTTGCTCTTCTCCCGTTTCTGATCATATGAACTTAATCCAAATTTTTGTATTATAATTTTATTAACAAGTGTGATTAAAAAAAACAATAATAGTCATACAAAAAATCTTCAGATGGACAGGTTGCGGGCTGCGGCTGAATGAGAGTGTGGAATTGTGGATTAATATTTTATGTTTAGGTTTTGTTAGTTATTTTTATATGAATGTTTTTTTATATTGTCCTAAAAATATTAATTAATAAAAAATAATATTGCGGGTATGCGGATACCCGCAGTGGATACCTGCATTTTTTTCTTAATTACCAAACCCGCACCGCACCCGCAGCGGGTTCTACTTTAAATTACCAAACCCGCACCGCGCCCACTAATATATTTACCAAATCCTACCCATTGCGGGCGGGTTTTTGCGGGTTTGCGGGTTTGTGGGTAAAATTGCCATCCCTAATCAGGACATACATCATTGGGTTCCATGTTTTCTAAAGAATAGTTTTTGGGCAGACATGGCAACCACTCAATGTTCTGAAAGTATGAATGCATTCTTTGATGGGTATGTTAACTCAAAAATAACATCGAAATAATTTGTTGAGCAGTTTAACCATGCTTTGACGAGTAAAGTTGAAAAAGAAGTCATAGAAGATATGAAGTCACTTTCACAGCAACTTCCTTGTGTAACAGAATACAAGATGGAGCATCAAATACAAGAAGTTTATATCATTTCAAAGTTCAAAGAATTTCAGCAAGAGTTAATTAGAAAGATGTATTGCGAAGTTGTCAATTCGGTGGGATCAGAACATGTAGTAAGAGAAGATGTGAAAGTTGGTGAGGGGAAAAAAGAACTTTTTTTAAAGTTCACTTTGAAAAAGAGAAAGGAGAATTTAATTGTAGTTACTCCAGATTTCAGTTTAGAGGAATTCTCTGCAGGCATACCGTTACAACGATAATACGTAATGACATAGAAATATTACCAAAAAAGTATATCATAGGACGATGGCGAAAAGATGTTCGGCGATGTCATAGTAGGGTCAAAATTAGCTATGATATATGGAGTTCTACAGATGAACAAGTGAGATATGATAAAATATGTGCTAAGTTCGCTAAGGTTGCAGATATGGTTGCAGGAGATATTGAAAGTTCTAATTATGTTTTAGATTGGATTGATATTCTGTCGAAAGATTTAGGAAAATAAAATTTTGGTTTTGAAATAAGTTATTGTAATACTGTTGGGAGTTCAGAGACTGTAGTTGAAAGCATTCGCGATCCAGAAGTTACTCGTGCTAAAGGTCGTCCTCGTACTCGAAGGCTACAGTCAATAAAATTTAAGAAACATAGAAAAAGAATACATCATGTGTGTATGAGATTATTGTAATTTTGTGAAGTAAAATGTGTTTAGTAAAGTAACTGATATCTTATTTGAATTTGCATGCAGATTGAACATTGTCCTGCAACAACACCATATGTTCTTGTCATTGCACTAGACGTTAATGAGGTATGTTTGTAGTTTTGTTATTTGAAATCGACATGACACTTCTAATTATGTTTTAGATTGTATATGATTGTCTAATTCATTTGCAATATGCATCACATTGTATGACACTTTTGTCATACCTGAAACATTTGGAGGATTTCAACAATTACCACTCCAATATAAATGCTGATTCATTTGGAGGATTTCAGCAATTACTTTTCCAATGTCTTGAAGATGTAGAGTTTATATGTAATCCATATTATCTTAAAATTTGGAGGATTTCAACAATTACTACTCCAATGTTTTGAAATAGAGTTTATATGTAATCAACATTATCTTAAATCAATTCACCAGACTTTATATGCAATCGTTAGTTTGTTAATTCAATCGTTAGTTTGGATGTCATAACGAGTGGCTTGGTTCAAAGTATGCTCAAAGATATGAAAGTATACTCAATAAAAACTTCTTCAATAAAATAACATATTATGCATTCTCGAGATTTCTCCTTAAATATAATAACATATTATAAATATGATACATAGTAATATGAAAATAATTATTTATGCTGCATATTTTTGAATGAGACTAATCTCTCGATTTCGTAGTTCATGCCTAATGAGACTAATCTCTTGGTTCAACTTCCGAATTTCACCTATTAAAATATCATTATTACTATCGTTGCCTTCTCGATCTTCTGTCATTGATCATCGTTATTCCAGTCAAAGGGCAGACAATCCTTGCATTTCCAAAACAAAGCAAATGCTTAAACCAAAGCGTGGTGGCAAGGAATTGATGGAGCGGATTGACAAGCGCATCACTGCTATTTTCGATTTGGATTCCGTGATGTACTAGAAGTCCATAACTTTTGGTATTCGTTGGGGCATTTGCGGTAACGTCGCCATTCCACTGAATGTGCACTTGTGCTAGATGACATTATGATTACAAATCAATTGCAAAATGCATCATAACAAAAACTTTAGTTAAGAATAAGACAGAAAATGAACTACCAGCTATTACCATGAATAAAACAGAAAATGAACTACCAGCTATTACCATGATGTCACTTTAAGAAACATGAAACCTTTGCATCCTATCATTATAGGAATTATGAACCATAACGGTCCACCTATTAAAAATGTAACAAGCATTCGATTCATTTATAAGGATCTAACACCATGCTTGAGATAACTTCACCACTACAAATTTCAGGAAGCACATTTCTCCATATCTATCCATTCTCTAGAATTGCCAAGATAACGATTAAAAGAGTTCATGTTCATTTCAAAACTATCAAGCACACGAAATCCAATCAATGGAAAAAAATAGAGAAAGAGTATCGGAAAAAAAAAAAGGAAGAAAGAAAGAAAAATACAGAGCAGCCTAATAAAAATTCACAAAACTCACAAATGCATTGACTAGCACCTGGTCCATCCATCTATGGACCTCAAAAATAAAAGAATTCTTCTCAATCTCAGTACTCTGAATCAAAATTAAAAGCCAATCCATCCAGTTCAACCTAAATGCTGAAACAGTTACAATTTTGGCTTCTAAAATCTCAAGCATTTGAAAATTGAAATGCATTAGCCATTAGGTACCAGAATCTCAAGCTAATTATAATATTTTTTTTATAAAGGGTATAATCTCAAATGGAAAAATATTGAACTCGTGATCTATCCATATCATGTTGCTAAAAGTATTTCCAGTCTATAGCTGTGGAAATCATATTGAACAAAATACAAACATACAGTTAGTACAATACCCCAGTAAAATTTGACTTCTTATCCTAGAAATCAAATTAAAGAAAATACTCTCACAAACCCTCAAGGGTTATCAAACTTCAACTTGCCAATCAAATTAACCTAGTAATACCTCAGTAAAATTTTCAATACCCACACAGACAATACTAACAAAATTCCAACAACAAACTTAATTCTTTGGAAGTAAGGGAAACACAGACAGATAAACGCAGTAAAATATCTTGAAAGAAGCTTCAAAGTCCCGACTTTGGCATTACCAAATCAATAAGAAAAGTGAACTCACGTGCTGGGTCCTCCGACGAAGTGCTGGATTTCCTCTGACGACTTGCTGGATTTCCTCCGACGAGCTACTGGAGACAGACGACGATCTGCTGGAGCATGCAAATGTCGTTTTTGATCTTTATTAAATTTAAAAGGGTGTTTGGTAAGGTATGCAAGTCAAATCTGGTTTAAAAAATTTAAACCCAAAACGACAATACTATTATCGTCCTGGAGAAATGTAAGTGCATTTGGTAGTAAGAGTATCATTACTCTTTGTTAATTGATTTGGTTTCCCTTGTTATAAGCCTGTTGATGGTGTTTTCAGGCACTATGGTATTTAAAACAGCACGACAAGGGTAAAAGGGTAATTCCCTTCTTGGGCGAGATCATTAATACCGACCCGAGCCATAAAAAGCCAGCAGCAAGGGCCCAAGCACTTTACAATAAGAGGCCGAGCACATTATGGTTACAGACCGACCACAACAGGTAGAAACCGAGCATTATCAGATCGACAACAGTATTCTCAATTCAAAGGACTATCATGACCGACCCCATGAAGACCGACCAGATGGCGATACATGCTCCAGAAAATGACACCCTATTCTTACGGATAAGAAGACAGTCCTACCTTCATAAGGGATACTGATGAAAGACAGTGTTCTAGAAGGATAAAGGAAGTAGAGATAGATTTGATAAAGGTTTCCTTGTGGGAACATGAGATTATTTCAAAATAGGAATCCACATACTAGAAGAGTCTGATTTCTTCACTATTATAAATAGAATGGTAGATTATGTGTAAGAGGATCAGAATCAAAAACTTGTAAAAAGGACAAGAATACGAGTTTCAGCAATAAAAGTATAGTCCTGTTTGTGTCCGTGGACGTAGGTCGGATAAAAATCCACCGAACCACGTTAAATCTCCTTGTTTGATTGGCGCATTATCTACCTTCTGCTAAGTTTGCTTTTGGTTTCCCCCATAACCAAACAAATTCACTATTGAAGGAGGATTGCCTCGGGAGTGATATTCCCGTATTGCCCTGAGACCAAAATCCACCGTCAACAGTTGGCGCCGTCTGTGGGGAACTTCGAAACAAAAAGCAGTTCACGAGAAAGACAATGGCAGAAGGCGGAAATCATCAATCTTCGGGGAGTCCAGCGACAGACTGGATGAAAAAGGTGGAAGAGAGCATGAAATCCATGATGGATCGGCTGGAGAGAATGGAAGGAACGAACAACGAGAGACCAGACGTCGGAACCAGTCGAAGAAAAAGTGAAAAAGCAGAAGGGAAAAGGGTGATAGATACAAGTGAAGACGATGGACCCAGGAGGAGGGGCCCCTACGGGATAAAATCCGTAGTTGTAGAAAAAGATTCACAAACAGAGGACACATGGGAAGAAGAAGAAGGAAGACCATCACCAAATCCCTCATATGATAGTCTCCGCGACTCCAGAAGAGAAGACATGGAATATAGCGAAGATGTGCGGGAAATTCCAAGACATGAGGAACGCGCACACGGGGCAATAGACGCACAGAGGGCACAGAAGACGACATGGCGGCACAACCAGTGAGATAAAGTCTTGGTTAAAAAGGAGATGACCAAGTGGGGGGTAGGCCTCAAGACCGATGCAAGTGATGCCAGGGACAGTGAGGAGGAATCTCCCTCACGGGAAGAAATAAAATCGGCAAAATTCCCAAAGCGATTCAACATGCCGACCATGGCACCTTACAAAGGCCACTCTGACCCGAAATCGCACATCGAAAGCTTTTTCTGTTGATGGAAGTCCAGGGAGTGGTGGGAGATGCCATCTGCAAAGTGTTTCCCCCTAACTCTAGGTGGACCCGCCATCCTATGGTACAGAAGTCTGGCCCCGGGGAGCATTGGAAGCTTCACACAGCTCAAAAGGTCGTTCGTTCGACACTTCAAAGGGGCCTGCGTACCCAAGAAGACGATTGGAGAATTAAGGCTTATGAAACAAGGAGACGACGAGCCCCTAAAAATTTCATCGAGAGGTATCACAATATGGTACTCGAGGTCGGAGGGTACGAGTCCAAAGAGGCCCTGGAAAGTTTAAAGGGAGCCCTAAGGGTCGGAAGACTATGGACTCACCTAAGAATCCAAGACACACAGATTATGCCACCGCTCTAGAGGTAGCCCGGAAAATTTGTCTTGTTAGAAAGCGAAGAAAAGATCTCCCGAAGGGGGACAACCATTCGAGAAAGAACAACAAGAATAGAGGCCCCCCGACGACCGGACAGGGAATTCAAAAAATTCAATCCGAAACCCAAAGAATTCAAACCGATACCTCGAAGAGATCAGGAAAGAGGGGTCGCGACCCAGGTGAATCATGTAGTCCGAGAAGAAGCATATATTCCCCTGAGCAAGCCACCAGGGCAAATCATCATGGAGATACAGGAAAAAAGGCCTCTTGATAGAACCCGACCTCAGGAGATTCCCCCCAGATAAAAGGAACCAGAAGTCTTACTGCGTACATCATAATCTGAGGGGGCACACAACGGACGAATGCAAGGATCTGCGGGAACAGATGGAGGACCTAGCCCGAAATGGGTATCTAAATAATTATATCAACCATGAGGCCATGGCTGCCAGACAGAGGGCACGAGGCCGGCAGGTGAACATCATCGCATGAGGGAAAACACTGGCCGGAGACTCTAACCGGTCAAGAAAAAATATAGCCAATATACAGGGGACGGAAGTGCTGGAAACGGAAAAGTCCCCAGTACCACGAGGAAGTCGGTCGGTACCCATAATGTTCACCGACGAGGACGCTCGAGGGGTGAGTTTCCCCTATGACGATGCGCTAATAATCAAAGCTACAATCAGCGGCACAGAGGTAGATAGAATCCTGGTAGATCCCGGAAGCGCGGTAGACATAATCTCCAAAGAAGCTTTAGAAAGCCTGTGAGTGGAGTACGTAACCCTAACTAATGACGGCACCCCATGTACGGTTTTGGAGGCTCAACGGTCATCCCGCTGGGGAGAATACAACTGGCAACAACCATCGGAACTCACCCCAGGACCCGGACAGTTATGGTAAACTTCACTGTGGTGGACTGCCTGAGCAGTTACCAAGTCATTATTGGCCGACCTTTTATGATGAAAACAAAGGCTGCGATGTCCTGATATCACTTAAAACTAAAGTTCCCCACCCGGGAAGGGATTGGAATCGTGTGCGGGAGTCAGAAGATAGCTCGTAGCTGCTTTGCCACTCTCTCACGAGAGACCCTCTGCATTGAAGAAGGCACCAAGAAGAGGCAAAGGGCGAGAACGAGAGGAAAGAACCAGGTCCCCGCCCGGATAAAGTTGTCCGGCTAGGAACAGCTGAAGAGTTAGAAGAAATAAACTGTTCGGACCGAAAAAAGGCATAAAGATAGGGGGAAACTTGGACGAAACCCTAAAAAAGGGCCTGCTAGAATGTCTACGGGAATACCCCGACATCTTCGCGTGGGGACACAATGACATGCCCGGGATTGACCCAAAATTCATCAGTCACCGCTTAGCAGCAAACCCGTCACTAAAACCGGTCAAACAGAAGAGAAGGATCTTCAATCAAGAACGGTGCAGAGCGGTGGCATCCGAGGTGGAAAAACTGTTAAAAGCCGGCTTCATCAGAGAAGTAAAGTACCCGAGTAGGTGTCAAACATAGTATTGGTAAAGAAGTCCAATGGAAAATGGAGGATGTGTGTAGATTTCACCGACCTCAATAAGGCGTGTCCAAAAGATAGCTTTCCTCTGCCAAATATAGATCAACTGGTAGACGCAACTGCCTGCCAAGGACTACTAAGCTTCATGGATGCCTTCTCAGGGTACAATCAGGTCAGGATGCATCCTGCAGACGAGGAGAAAACCATTTTATCACCGATCAAGGACTGTACTGCTACAAAGTAATGCCTTTCGGACTGAAGAACGCAGGGGCAACTTTTCAAAGGTTAGTAACACAAAATCTTCAAACCACTCATCGGCACTTCAATGTTGGTATATGTGGACGACATGATAACAATGTCCAGAGAACCAAGAGATCACGTAACTGACCTAAAGAAAACCTTCGAGTTGCTGAGAAAACACAATTTAAGACTTAATCCAGAGAAGTGTGCATTCGGAGTGGCCTCAGGAAAATTTCTAGGCTACATGGTGAGCTCCCGAGGCATAGAAGCCAACCCCCAGAAGATACAAGCCGTGCTAGATTTGACATCCCCCAGAACAATTAAAGAGTTGCAAGGTCTAACAGGCAGGTTCGCCGCGCTCAACCGATTCATCTCTCGGGCGACCAACAAATGCCACCCCTTCTTCAAAGTCATCAAGAAGGCCCAAAAAGGGATCGATTGGACACCAGAATGTGAGGAGGCCTTCCAGCAGCTAAAACAATATCTAGCACAACCCTCACTCCTGGCTAAACCTCTCATAGGAGAGACATTATACTTGTACTTGGCTGTTTCAAAACACGCAGTGAGTTCGGTATTGGTGCAAGAGGCCGACCAGATCCAGAGACCGGTATACTATGTCAGCAAAGCTCTATTGGATGCAGAGACCCGATATCCCGTGCATGAACTAGTCGCCCTATCCTTGATCACTGCAGCACGAAAATTACGACCATACTTCCAGGCCCACCCTATCGGAGTTTACACCAATTACCCCTGCGGCAGATCTTGCAAAAACCAGAAACCTCGGGAAGGTTAATGAAATGGTCGGTGGAGCTAAGCGAGCACGACATTTCCTACCTCCCAAGGATAGCAATAAAAGGGCAGGCCTTGGCAGATTTTGTTGCGGAACTCGCGGAACCCCAAATATTGACCACAGAGGAAAGCAAATAGGAAATATCAGTGGATGGGACTGCTAGCTCACAGGGCAATGGGGCAGGAATCGCGCTGAAAAACAGTGAAGGAGAATAATTGTTGCTTGCCTTAAAATTTGCTTTTAAAGCCACAAACAATGAGGCCGAATATGAAGCAATTTTGGCCGGATTAAGGCTATGCATAGTAGTGGGAGTCCACAACGTGGTAGTAAGGAGTGACTCTCAGCTAGCCATTCAACAACTAAAGGGAGAATTTCAGGCCAGGAGCCGACTATGATAGCTTACTTAGCCGAAGTAAAAAAGTTGATGGAGAAAGTGGGGAACGTACGCTTCGAACAAATCGGACGAGAAGACAACTGTGAAGCAGACTCCCTGGCCCGGCTCGCATCCTCAATGAAGACCGAGGACCCCAGAATAATCCCTCTCATATGCCTCCGAGAAAGAAGCATAGGGGAGCTGAAGAAGTAGATATAGTAGAAGAGGGAGGCAAAAACTCATGGATGCAACCGATTAGGAGATACCTGGAAACAGGGGAAACCCCTAAAGACAAAAAGGAGGCCAAGAAACTAAAATTCAAGAGCACCAAGTTCTCCCTGATCGAAGGGGTGCTCTACCGGAGAGGCTATACCGTACCCCTCCTGAGATGTTTAACAGAGGAGGAAGCAGATTATGTGCTCAGGGAAATTCACACGGGCATCTGTGGAAGTCACGCCGGAGGAAGAGGAAGATCAATCGCCTTTAAAGCCTTAAGACAAGGATTTTACTGGCCGACCATGCATCAGGACGGTGTGAGGGTAGCCCAGAAATGCGAAGGTTGTCAGAAAAATGCCAACATCCACCATCAACCGGCAGAACAATTAACCACCATGTCCAGCCCCTGGCCATTCGCGCAGTGGGGCTAGATATCATAGGGCCAATGCCAAAAGGGCGAGGGCAGGCGAAGTATGCAATCGTGGCCATAGACTATTTCACAAAATGGGCAGAAGCCGAGCCGCTATCCACCATCACGGAGAAGAAGGCCACATAGTTTGTAAAGAAGAACATTATCTGCAGGTTCGGAATCCCCCGGGCGATCATCACTGACAACGGGAAACAATTCGATAGCAAAGGATTCAGGAAGCTCTGCGAAGACCTCCAGATCGCTTTAAAATTCGCCTCGCCAGCCCATCCCAAGTCAAACGGACAGGTTGAGGCAACAAACAAGACCATCAAGGCAAACCTTAAAGCTCGGCTCGGATCATGCAAAGGCTTATGGGTCGAAGAATTACCAGAAGTGCTATGGGCACATCGGACGACCTACAAAGATTCCACAGGGGAAACACCATTTTCCCTATCATACGGATGTGAGGCCGTCATTCCAGCAGAAATCGGGGTAGCAACTCACAGGGTCCGCCACTTTGGGAATGAGCAGAATGAAGAACTTATCAAAAACCACCTCGACCTGATCGAGGAAATGAGAGAGAAATCAGCTATGAAAACAGCAGTCTACCAACAAAGAATGGCCCGCTTCTACAACAAAAGAGTTCGGACCCGCTCCTTCCTCCCGGGCGACTTAGTATTGAGAAAGGTCACCTTAAACACCCGACGACCAGAGGAGGGCTCGTTAGGTGCCAAGTGGGAAGAGCCCTACAGAATCACAGAGGTGATAAGGCCAGGGCTTACATCCTAGAACAGCTGGACGACACAAGATTGAAAAAACCATGGAACGCCGAGATGTTGAGAAAATACTTTCAGTAAATTCTCTCTTTCTTCTTTTCTTTTGCAGCAACCCGACAAGGGACGGAAACTCATATAAAGCCTCTCTCAAAATGACCCGCAGAGAGTTGTAAGAAGGGCAGTATGTCCCCGAATATAAATAAAACTTTCTTTTCCAAAATTTTCACCCACTCTTCTAAAAATAAAAATTTGTGAACCATATTCAAAACTCCGGGGACATACTCAATACAACGGTCCAGGGTCAAAAGCACAAAAACCCGCAACTACCCGACCACGGCTACCACCATAAAGAAGCACAAGTCACACCAGAATCAGTCGACTCCATACAAGCATTAAACAGCAGGGACGAAAGTGAATCAGAGTATAGATCCGTGAGAAGCATAGCACGGGGAGGGATGATACCCCCGTGGCGATTGCTTGCTCCAAGTGTTACCGAACATAAAGAGGAATATGCCCTTAATGTTTCGAACACCTCGGGGCTGGATCTTATTCTGCCGAGGCCACTTGACTATTCGGCTCGGGGTCGGGTTACGTCCCACCGAGTCATGCTCATTGGTCTGGGGATGGGACATTCCCCCAGAACCGAGTGTCTCTCTTAGCTCGGGGTCCTCGGAATATTCAGGGACATACTCGATGCATAGGATCCGTGAGAAGCATAGCATGAGGAGGGATGATACCCCCGTGGCGATTGCTTACTCCAGTGTTACCGAACATAAGGAGGAATATGCCCTTAATGTGTCGAGCACTCTTTGATCCTCACTTACCCGATGTAATGGATCCGTGGGAAAGCATAGCACGGGGGGAGATGATGCCCCCGTGATGATTGCTAGCTCCAGTGATGCCGGACCTAAAGAGGAATGTTCCCTTAGTATCCCGGACACTCTTTGATCCATTCATCATTTGGATCCAAGAGAGGCGCAGCACGGGGATGCGTTGTGCCCCTGTAGCGTGTGCCTGCTCCAGCGTGGTAAGGATGATCCCTCGTAAAATACACAAGCTCCACAGTGACCCGACGTATAGAGGATGTGCCCTTACCATTTAAACGCTCTCTGATCCAAATCCTGGTTCGCCGGGACACTGAATTGAAAGGTTCAGAATTATGTTTGGAGGCCTCGGACAGGACGCTGTTCTGAAGTATCCGTGCTATTGTTTACACTTTTTTTACTTTCCAAAAACTTGTTTTTTTGTTTTTCATCGGTTTGAAAAGGGGACGCCCAAGACGATTCGATAGGGCTTCAAAGGTTGATTCCCTTCCCTTCAAAGCAAGTCCAATGATTGTTCGGCTCGGGTCTGGACTCGTTCCGCCGAGACCACTTTATTAATCAGCTCAGAGTTGGATTCGTTCCGCCGAGACCGCTTGGATATTTGGCTCGGGGCTGGATTTCGTTCCGCCGAGGCCATTCAGTTATTCGGCTCGGGGCTGGATTTCGTTCCCGCTGAGGCCACTTGGTTATACAGCTCGGGGTCGGGCCACATCCCACCGAGTCTATCTTTTAGACTGAGGACGAAACATTCCCTCAGGGCCAAGTATTCCTTACAGCTCGGGGTCGGGCCACATCCCACCGAGCCAATCTTTTGGATTGGGGGCGAAACATTCCCCCAGGACCAAGTGTTCCTTACAGCTCGGGGTCGGGTTACGTCCCATCGATTGCATCTCACCATCCGTGTTCTTCACAAATCAGAGTCCATCCTCGACCATTGAATAATTTGGGCCTCGTTTCGTATTATCCCCTCTCGAACGAGCCTTAAATAAACATTTGAAGAAGAACACCCAGAACAAGGAACAGAAGAAAATAGCATAAAAAAGCAGAAAATACATGCATATATATATATATATATATATTCAAATAAAATATGAAGTGTTATTACAAAAAAAAAAGAGAAATGAGACAAGTGTACACAGGGCCCCGTCCGGGTTACCCCTTCTCAATCAACCCGCACAGGGGCAGGAAGTTCTTCCTCGGCTGGCTCAGACGACAGGTGGATCGGTTCGGTCTCAAAAGGGGGAACAACAGCTTCAGCCTCGGCAACATGGGAGACCCCTACTTCAAGGATAGAAGGTGGAATCTCAGGATAGTCCTCGCCAGGAGCAGGAACCTCAGGTCGGTCTTCTTGGGAAACCTGCGGGACCAGAGCAACAGAAATCGGGTCGGGATCCATCGCTTCCTCGGAAGAAGGGGAGCCACTTCTGAAACTCCTCCTCAGATATTTCCCCTTTACAGAGAAACGGATGGCTGCATGGATCGGCCCCATATCCAGGTCAGGCAGCACCATTGGTATAATTTCAGCACAATCACCGACCCCTTCAAGACGAATTGAGTCCTCTCGGCCTCCCACTCAAGGTCTTTATCCCTGAGATCGGCACGGGCCCGTCCCAGTTCCTCCTCCTTGGCCCGCAGTTTATACTTCACGCTGCCTATTTCCACCTTGAGGATCACAATCTCAGTCCGGGCGTCCACCAAACTCGCATTAGCTTCTTCAGCGTTCTTGCGCTCTAGAGTAGCAGCAGCCTTAAGAGCTTTGTTTGTTTTGACAGCATCAACCGCAGCCAGCTCATGATCCCTATTCCTCTCTTCGGCACTAGCCAACTTGGCCTCCACTTCAGAAAGACGATTCTGAAGCCTTTGGGCTTGGCCGCCTTCGGACAAAAGGCTTATAAATAGGTCCTTATTCTTGGACGCCAAATAATTTGCCTGCCGAGAAGAAAAAAGAAGTTAGAAAAATAAAAACAAAGTCTGAAAGACACCACGGATATAGAAGAGAAGTAAAAGAAGTGACCTGGGCCAGCTGGGAGCACAACTTTGCAACTACCTCCTCGGGCGAAAGGTCCTCAAACCTCGGAATCTTCTCAGGAGGTATGGCCCTGGCCAGCTCATTGAAAGCCGGTACCAAATGGGAAGTAGCCTCCCTAATATTCTTCCCAATATCATCAATTCCAAGAACCACAGCACCCTTCAGTTTCTTGGAAGGACCCTCCTGCCGAACTGGAGCTTCTCTGCTCGGAGCCTCCTCCTCCTCCAATTGCCGCCTCAATTGAGTATCCACAGCTCCAAACCGACGCTTCCTCCTCCTGGAAGGTCATGGAGGGCTATCAGGAAGGGTAACACCCATTGGGGGCACCCGGGGAGATGAAGATAGACCTTGAGAGCTCGGCCGTTCTACCCCCGCGGTCACCTTTCTATCCTCAGAAGATTCAGGTCGTTTCCGAGAAGTACCAGCTCCACCTGGGCTAGTTTTCTTCGCGGCACCGGTCAACCGATCGAGGTACTTTGGTCTATTCGACATACCTGCAAAAAGCAAAGACAAAAGAAAGGTTCAGGACCTAAGCATAAAAAAAAGTTTTCTTCGCGGCGGCACGGTCAACCGATCGAGGTACTTTGGTCTATTCGACATACCTGCAAAAAGCAAAGACAAAAAGAAAGGTTCAGACCTAAGCATACAAAAAAAAAGACGACATCAGACATGATAAAAAAAACAAGGGAGTTGGCTAGAAGATCAACATGCATTTACCTATCTGACCCGAGACCTTAGGAGGAACGGTCCGAACAAGTCCCGATTCAAAAAATGCCGCATCATTTACCAACTCCCTCCAATGAGCGGCATACCGCCGAGCCTAGAATACCCGCTTCCGGACCTGGTGGGAGACCTTGGGAGCATCCCTCCAACAGGCTAGGATGAATAAAAACAAAGGGTAAGAATCCAAAATATAAAAAAAAAAAAAAAAACTAAGGGCAGAAAAGCTAAAGGTTAACCTCCTAATCTCCCGCTCTAAAGATGTCCGGAACCAAGATCTCCTCTCCATCCGATCTCAGGGTCCGTCCCCAATCACCAGTGGCCCAGAACCAAAGATCTTTGAAATTCTTATTGGAGTCAGGGAGTTTTTGGACGACGTTTGACGAACTGTCGTAAGCAGAAAGGTAGTACCAACCGTGGTGAATCTTTGGGTTGGCCTTCAACCGATATAACCTCTTCACTTCTTCAAAAGAAGGTTCGCCAAGCCCCGCCCGATGCCAAGCTACATACAACCCGGCCAAAATCCTCCAACTATTTAGACTTAGTTGACAGGGGGCGATCTCCATCTCGGCCAGCATCCATGCAAAGTAGGGTTGAATTGGCAACCGGAGCCCGCACTCAAAGAAAGCTGGAAGAAGGGCCACAGAACCATCGTCGGGCTGACTGGCACGATCACATGGAAGAGGGACCTCAAGAGCAATGTCTATTGGGATGTCATATCGTTGCCGAAGCAGTGCTAGATCATCCTCAGTTATCTTAGAGGGTCGAACCATGTCCAGAGTCGAGCTATCAAAGTCACCGGGCTCCGGATCCTTCCGAGGAACCCTCTGATGGTAAGTATCTTGTTCAATTTCAGAAGTGGTGGGGGTAGTATCAAGGTCTTCCACGCTGGGTGCTCCCGAGCCAGAGGAAAGCTCCTCAGTAATAGGAGCCAAAGGTTTAGCAGAGTTTTCAGGGGGAGAACTGTCATCAGACATCCTAGACGTCCGAAAAATAAAAGGGCAAGGTCAGTCTACAACCATATTCTTGAAAAACGACCAAGGGATTCACAAGCTATCCTAAGTTTCCAGAAAAAACTAAATCTATGAAGTTCTAAATGCCCTAAGCAAAGTACTCAATAAAATCTCTCCCTAGCGAGTATCAAAACAAATGAAAAGGAGAAACAGCAAGGCACAACAAGCAAGAAAAGAGGAAGAGGAAGAAGGTCGTTCGGGAAACTTACTTGTTCAGGATCGGAAAAGCGGCGAAAACGTTGAAGAACTTTGAGTAAAACTAAATCAGATGCTTCGTAGCCGAGGGGAAAAAGAGTTTTCTTGGAAGTGTAGGAAGAAGAGTTTTTTGGAAGTTGATAGGATTTTTTGCAGGATATCGGTTCACCTTCTCATTACAACGTCGGAATAATTCCAACCATCGGATCGTAATAGAGTCTCGGATGGACGCCGAGTGTCAAATGCAAAAGACGTCTGCCAAAGTCAAATAAACGGTTGAGATCAGCGCACCGTTAAGACGCATCTGCACGGTCAATTTTCTCCTACTTTTGGCGGGAACCCGACGGATGTTTGACAAGTGTCAGGCTCAGAAAAAAACCCTAAAGGTGATTTGATGGGCATTTAACAGACAGACTGCGCGGTTGCGTGTCTCAAGAAAAGAGATGTTTGAAAAGAGGCAACGGAAAATTTTGGTTCGACTCCGGATCGACCACCAAACAGAATAATCAACACACAATCTTTATATAGTTCCCGGCACTAACTTGCATACTCGTTGGAACCGAGAACTATGGGACATATGTTGATGGTGTTTTCAGGCACTATGGTATTTAAAACAGCACGACAAAGGTAAAAGGGTAATTCCCTTCTTGGGCGAGATCATTAATACCGACCGGACCCATAAAAAGCCAGCAGCAAGGGCCCAAGCACTTTGCAATAAGAGGCCGAACACATTATGGTTACAGACCGACCACAACAGGTAGAAACCGAGCATTATCAGATCGACAGCAGTATTCTCAATTCAAAGGACTATCATGACCGACCCCATGAAGACCGACCAGATGGCGATACATGCTCCGGAAAATGACACCCTATTCTTACGGATAAGAAGACAGTCCTACCTTCATAAGGGATACCGATGAAAGACAGTGTTCTAGAAGGATAAAGGAAGTAGAGATAGATTTGATAAATGTTTCCTTGTGGGAACATGAGATTATTTCAAAATAGGAATCCACATACTAGAAGGAGTCTGATTTCTTCACTATTATAAATAGAATGGTAGATTATGTGTAAGAAGATCAGAATCAAAAACTTGTAAAAAGGACAAGAAATACGAGTTTCAGCAATAAAAGTATAGTCCTGTTTGTGTCCGTGGACGTAGGTCGGATAAAAATCCGCCGAACCACGTTAAATCTCCTTGTTGGATTGGCGCATTATCTACCTTCTGCTAAGTTTGCTTTTGGTTTCCCCCATAACCAAACAAATTCACTATTGAAGGAGAATTGCCTCGGGAGTGATATTCCTGTATTGCCCTGAGACCAAAATCCACCTTCAACAAAGCCTATTCCTTGAATTTATATACTCTGAAATAAATATCAACTCTCCGTTATTCCACTTTGCCACGTCATGTTAATTTGAGAAAAATGCGTATATGGAAAGAAAATTTCTTTTTTTTAGAGGAAGCGGCATGTAGATAAAATTATTTTTGACATAAAATGGCTCTTGAACCAACTTTCTCCCTTGAGTTTATTTTACTGAGCTATTTTAATTTCCGAAACTATTTTAATTAATCCCAAGGGTTTGCTCAGTGGTAAGGCTTTGAGCTTGAGTGGTTTGCTCTCTCTCAGGTTCAATGTTCGAATCCCACTAGATGCATTTCCTTGGGGCCATGCCCCCTGGTATGAAAAGCCAGCGACTTACCCTATCTGTGTTGGGAAATTTCTGAGGGCACGGGGCACAGGTCCAGGGATTAGTCGAGGTGCGCGTAAGCTGGCCCGAACACCCCGTTATCAAAAAAAAAAATATATATATATTTTAATTGGGCTGGATTTTATTTATATTTTGGGTGCAAACACCTCTATAAAATATGCTGAATTTTAGTGGTTCCATAATACATTTAAAAAATATTATGTGAACTGAGAGTAGTTTTTAAGAACTCATCATATTTTTTAATTTTCACTGAGAGTTAAATGGACTGCTGACAATTTATCATGATAAATATAAGCATAATAAGAATCATTTAGATAAGAAAGGGTATAGTGAGTACCAAAGATATTTTTCTAGTAGATAATAATTAACTCCTTAATTTTTAATAAATTATATAAAAAAAAGTTTATATTTTCACACAGGTTCCTACCATCTAATTCCCTTTGATAATATGTTAATAAAATCTATAATTTGATTGTGTTAGAGCATCCATAGTGGGGAGTTATTTTCATCGAAAAATATGAAATATAGGTCTTTAAATACGTATTCGTCTCGTAATGATCGAAATTCTCAACTCAAAAAATAAAAGTAAAAAACCTCAAATTTTTTTTTTGAAATAATCTTATTTTTAGGTCATTTAAATTGTGATCTCACTAATATCACTCTAGAGCATTCAAGATTTCAAAATTCAACAATCATCATTAGTCGAGTCTAAATTTAGGAAATCAAAACTATATTTTGATAACTTTAAAAGTTTTCTATAATATGAGATTTTTGTTTTTAACTCCCAAAAATTCCATTAGAAAATTTATAAAATCTCCCAATTATGGATGCTCTTATAACTCTTAAAATTTTCAAACAAATAAGTGAAAACTTGGAGGAGGATTGATTTAATTTGGGGCATGGTGCATGATATATATGTATTGTGCAAGTTATAAGAATCTAAACTAAAACTAGGGACTCATATGAAATAGATTGGAAATTATGTTATTTCTTGTGTGTTTATAAAAATTTAGAGACCCGTATATTATTATTATTACCCATTTTTTGTTTTATACACAACGGCAACTGCTTTAACTGCTATTTGTCTCCTCTCTTTTCCCTCCAATTTGGTCGTTAAACTAAATGCAGCATCATGTTCTTTTCTCGTCCATTTCTCAAACTCACCAAAACTTCCCTTTTAACTTTCACCAGACAACTCTCTCACCCGACCCAACAAACCTTTACAGCACATCAGAGGCTCGTAACCCCTCTTAACCTAAAACCCATCAACGCAGAAATCTCGAACCTCATGAGAAATGGCCGAATACAGGAAGCCCAGAATATGTTCGATCAAATGCCCCAGAGAAACACTGTCACGTGGAATGCGATGGTTCGAGGTTACTTTAAAAATGGGTTGTTCGATAAAGCTGTGTGTCTATTCAATCAGATGCATGAACGTGATATGTTTACTTACAATACAGTGATTTCTGGGTTGATGCAGAGTGGTGATGTTAAAGGTGCTAAAGAGGTTTTTGATGGGATGTTTGTTAGAGATATTATAGCATGGAATTCGATGATTTCTGGGTACGTACGTAATGGTTTGATGGATGAAGCGGTAAGGGTTTTTCATGATATGCCGGTAAAAGATGTGGTTTCCTGGAATCTGGTGATAGGGGGGTTGGTAAATTGTCAAAGGATGGATTTGGCGGAAAATTATTTTAAAAAAATGGGTGCTAGAGATGTTGCTTCTTGGACAATTATGGTGACTGGACTTGTGAGAGCTGGACGGATTGTTGAAGCTCATAAACTCTTTGAAGAGATGCCTGTAAAGGATGTTCAAGCTTGGAATGTGATGATAGCTGCATATTTGGAAAATGGATGTGTTGACATGGCAGAAGATTTGTTTAAAAAAATGCATGTCCGTGATTTGAATTCGTGGAAGCAGTTGATTAAGGGTTTGGTTAATACTCGAAGGATTGAGTGTGCAATTAGCTATTTCAAGCAAATGCCGGAAAAATGTCAAAAGACTTGGAACTTAATTATTTCGGGATTAATAAGAAATGGACTTGTCAAGGAAGCTCATGCATATCTTGAGAAATTCCCTGTCAGCAACATAGTATCATGGACAAATGTAATTTTTGGTTATTTTGAAATAGGTGAGCTTCAGAGTGCAATTAAGATTTTTGAATCAATGACAAGTCGAGACGTAACTGTGTGGAATGTTATGGTATTCGGACTAGGAGAAAATGATCTTGGGGAGGAAGGTCTGAAGTTTTTCATCAGAATGAAAGAATCAGGTCCATCCCCTGATGAAGCAACATTTACTAGTGTTTTAACTATCTGTTCAGTTCTTCCAACCTTGGAACTAGGAAGACAAACCCATGCACAGGCAATTAAAACAGCCTTTAATCATTTTACTGCAGTTTCTAATGCAATGGTAACTATGTATGCAAGATGCGGAAACATGCAATCAGCTTTACTGGAATTCTCTTCCATTGCAATCCATGATGTCATATCTTGGAATTCTATTATATGTGGAATTGCTCACCACGGATATGGTGAAAAAGCTTTAGAATTGTTTGAAAGAATGATATTAACCGATATTAAGCCCAATGACATAACTTTTGTGGGAGTTCTATCCGCTTGTAGTTATGCAGGACTGGTTGACCAAGGTAGATACTACTTCAATTATATGAAGAACAAGTGTTTTCTTCAGCCAAAAAGTGAACATTATACTTGTGTTGTTGACTTGCTGGGGAGATATGGGCTTATAGACGAGGCAATGAAGCTTTTGAATGAAATAAGAGCTGACGGAATTGAAGTTGCTCCAAGTGTTTGGGGAGCTCTGTTTGGAGCCTGTAGAATCCACAACAATATCAATGTGGGCGAGATTGCTGGTGAAAGGATTTTGGAAGTAGAACCTTATAACTCTGGTGTTTATCTAATTTTGGCAGAAATGTATCTCAGCTGTGGTAGAAGAGAAGATGCCGAGAGGATGTGGGCTCGAATGAAGGAGATGGGAGTCAAGAAGCAACCAGGTTGTAGTTGGATAGAAATCAACGATGGTGGGCATGTATTTCTTTCAGGAGATAGTTCACACCCCCAGTTCCATAGGTTCTGTTGTCTTTTGAACTTACTGCATATGGAGATGGAGACTAAAATTTCAAAACCAAGTGCTCCTACTTCTGAGAAAATAGAAACTCTGTTTGATGGATGTTAGGAGTGAGATTACATTGGTCACTCAAAAGCGGGAACACTCGATTATGTAAGAAGGCTGAGGACTGATGGATTTGAGGTAGGGACTGTGACTTTGTGAATTAGAGTTGCTGGTTAAAGATCCATCAAAACACAAATTGACATTTATCAGAAGCAAATAGCATCCTTCTCTCTTAACCCGCAAAGATGGTTTTCAGATATTTCTTCGGTTTCTGAGGCCTCAAGCAAGTAGTAAGGTTGATCTTCGAGATGAACAATGAAGTCAAAATCCAAGGGAAGTCTTTAAAAAGTCAATTCAAGTATTTGAGAAGTCAGATATAGAATATGTACCAGCTGCAGGAGGATACATCAGTTCAAGATTGAGAAGAGGTAAGGAACTGAAGTTACTGATTATCTGTTATTTAACAAAATATAACTGTGAAAAGGGATTTTTCCAACCCCGTACGACAGTTGAGAAAATCGAGTGGTCTTCGAGCGTTTTAAACTCCCAGTTTGTACTTTTAATAAGTATGATTTAAATGATTTCAACCTCCTTTGCTTCCATATGATCCTATTTTACTGCCAATTCATACACAAAGAGAGAGAGATTTTAATCCACCAGAAATACAAGGTTTGATATTCTATCATAAGCAAAACTGCTTTTTCCAATTTTGGAAACGGGAAAAAAAGGACCCAAAAAAAAAACCTCACATATCTGCATATACAGTCATGTCTGAATATTGTATGATCAAGAAGTAATCAAAATTTCCAAGTTCTAAGATCTCTTCGACTGGGAACTGCCCTTGATGTAACTTTCTTGCCTGTAAGATCACTCTTATTAACAGGAACATCATCATACGATGCTGTGTTTAGTTGACTTTTGATGTGCAGCGGGCTAGCTTTGCATTTTGCTTTTGCATGTCTATTTGGAATCATATCATGATCCCTCAAAGATACTGGTTGTTCTGCTTTCAGCCTGTTTTTATTTCCTATTACAGCATCATTATCTGAATACAGAATTATCAAGTGCCGAGAGTTAGAGGTCTAAGTGATAATTCAGTAGATTGTCGGAGAAAACATACACAACTATCAGGGATAGTTAGTGACAACTGAGTTACTACCACATTTTATAAGTATTTGTCAGCAGTTTCTTTCTATTATATCTATTAGTTTACTCTACTAGTCATTTAAACCCAGAAAGTATTGACGATATTTTGCATCATATCAGTTTCTTTCAAGTTTCATGGGGGCTGACTAAGATTATATACGACTACAAGCTGAAGCAATTATATCAAGTAAACAACTCTTGGTATACAATAAACAATGGAGTCTTAAATTAGTTTGGTAAAGTAAACTTACCGGGACTAGATAAGACAGCACGTGGACGCAGGATTGCACTTGCTCTTATGTTTTGTTTTTCCTTCTCATTGATCTTTGCGTCGTTCTTCTCTGCACCAGTCGGTAAAGTAGAGTCGTCTGTCAGAAATGCGGCTCCTATTATATTTGGTTTTTCCTTCTCATCGATTTTTTTATGGTTCTGCTCTGCTATTGTCAATGCAATAGAGTCGTCTGTCATAATTGCGTCTCCTATTATATTTGGTTTTTCCCTCTCATCGATCTTTTTATGGTTCTGCTCTGTTTCTGTCAACGAAGTAGAGTCATATGTCAGAACTGAATATTTCTCTAGAAGAAACAAATGAAACTATGTACCAGTAATTAACCTCTGTGTGTAGAATTTGTGAGGGTGACTGCATTTCGCAATGGAGATTTTGGAATCCTTGCAATAAATACTGGAGAAACATCTTTATGCTCTGTCTCTGTAAGAACAATTGATCATTTCAGATTCAACCACCATTCAACGCATCAAAGCCAGATTGATTTAGAATAATAAACACTAAAACGAAGAAGTCAATATGGCTTCAATAATGTAGCTGTTGGGATTGGGAAGATAGAAGATCAAACCAATTTTTCAAACTTAAATTTATCGAGTATGATTTATTCAGTGATCAAACACATAACCAACCTTCCTATGCTTCCAGATAACAGATTTCTTTCGTTTTCGAATGCCCATATCATCATTTTAGATGTGCTAATTAGCTTAATTGCTAATTAAATTGTCATCAGATTATTATCATCTTAAGCAACTGCTCATATTATCATAATCATAAAAGAAGTAAAATGAGTGCTTGTTTTCATATTATAAGTTGAATGTAAAACATGAAACTAAGCGAAGCCTATCAGAGTAATATGAATTTCCTCAAGATGGAATATCCTCTTTATTCCAACATAATCCCAACTATTTAAGCAATCAAATATATACATATGAAAAATGAAATATTTTAAAAAAAATAAATAAAAATAAAAACCTGGAGAAGAAAGATCATGCAAGGAGAGAGACTCAAGAAGCTGCAGACCAACTGCAACATGTTCATCATCTTGATATTTTTCTTCTCTCACCTTCACCTTCGGATACACTACCCAAAAAAACAATAAATAAATAAATAATAAACATCTCAGGACCAATCCAAATTTCTAGTTTTCTACAGAAACCCAAAAATATACAAATTAAATAAAATTCCCAGATCAAAAAACCTACTTGTGTTTTTGTGCTTTGACTTTTGAGAGCTTTTGCTTATTCGGCTTTTAATGGAAATAACAAATAAGGCCGGTAAAGAGTTCCCCGGAGGGCTTAAAGCAAAGACTAAGAAAACACGTGAAGCCCGTGAGGATGATGAAGATGTGGATTTTCTATATAAACGAAAGTGGGTTTCAATTTATTATTATTATTATTTTTAGATGATATATTTGGTACATAAAAGAATATATGTTAGACGTTCCGAATTAAAAAATTAAATTGAAATTTGAGATAAATTTTTATTTAAAAATTTATTAAATCAAATTGACTGAATTAAAAATATTAAATTGATATTTGAGATAATTTTTCTTTGTTATTCAAAAATTTATAAATTATATCGTATCTATAATATTAGCATCCCTAAACAGACATATGAGAGATTGCTTTGCCTCTTGTGTCTGGTTGTTTTATTTTGACTAAAAGAATTAGAAAGAGAAGATGGCAAGTGGCGACTACAAGGAATCATCGTCATGGTCGGTCGAGTCAAATGGGCTGAAATGACTGGCGGTGATTGCCACTTGGCTAATGGGTGGGTCCTACTAGCAATACTTTTTTTTTTTGGCAGTAATTTGATTTTAGAATCTAGAATCTGATACGACTGTTTAAAGTGGAATTTGAAAGGGAGAATATTGTTATAGAGTATAAATAGAATAATAATTAGAATATAAATTAGTGTTATAAAATAAATTTATATTGTGAGATTATGATTTTGTGAGTATTAATGTTAGTGTTAAAGTTGTTGGAAATGGTGATCGAGCACCATTCACTTTTTGTATGAATATTTGATATTTATGTAATATAATATTTATTTTATCATGATTATTTATTTTTATATATGGTAAAACTCTTACTTTATTTATATATTGTAAATCTAAGAGTTAGATTACTCTAAGAGTTAGAGATTTCGAGTTTCACTCGGAACCTTATATGAAATTAGTAAAGACCCGAGAGTTACATCATATGGTGATATAGTTGCAAGAGTTGCAAATGGTGTTGAGAAATATCACGCATTCTCTCGAATATAAATTATTCATAGTCTAGATATATTGACATGGGTCGGTCATTATATTGGTAAGACTGGTGCATTGTCTATATATGTAATGGACATATGGTTTGTCTCAACAGACTGTGAGCTTAGCGGAAGTTCATATAGAAATGCAGATATTCATTAGTTGAATTAATATTGAATTAACTCATAAATGATGACTAATAGATATTCCATAAAACTGTCAATAGTTATCTTTTCGAGTTGAGTAGTTATTGTGGTCCTTTGACTTGAGACACCACGGTGCTCTTGTGAGTGATCTTCTGTGCCTGATACCATGCATGTCAGAGACCTTTCATGGTCTGGCCTCTGGATGACTGTTAGGTATAGACCGATGCTCACGAAGATCGGTGTGTGTTAATATGAAGATTCGTCAGTCCATATGGTTGGATTTTGTTTCCAGAAATTTTTAGAATATATTCCGGAAATCTTTTGGCCGAAAGTTCGTTGAAGAAATTGATTCTTTAACATTATAAATAATATTCAAAAAGAGTTTTGCTATATTATTTATTAATGGAATATAAGGATAAAAATTTCATATATTGAGTAGATAAGGTTTTGACAGTATAACTATAACCTTACTCAATTGGAAATGCTAATGACGAAGGGATTATACATTAGCGTTTTAACCTCGACTTGTATGGTTCGATGTGTCGTGTTGTTTTAGTCATGATTTGTAGGTGGGCAGGCCTTCATGAAATATGTATACAAGTATATGAGATATATATGTATATATATACGTAACAACCGAACGTGAGCCTAGAGAGTTCCACTATATTAAGTTTACTCGTTGAGCACTAGGGCGACCTTTCGTCAAATGTTGACAAAGTATTTTTTGGGTTTTTAGGATTAAATTGTTTAATCCGATAATTCATGAGATGAATTGAATTAATTAATTTTATATCAAGAGTTGATATAAATGTATTGTATAATTAATGTAAATTTGATTTACATTAAATTAGTAATTATTTTGTGAATTAATTTAATTGTTAAATTAATATACAATATTAATTACTTAGCTTATACAATTAATTAATTAAAACAAAATTGAATTATTTGGTTAAAGTAACTAAATGATTCATAAATGTAACTTAGTTACTAAAGTTGGTGAGATTAATATTTAACTTTGGTTGAGTTAAATTTTTTGAATATGTGGTGTAGGGAAAAGATTCCCTTAAACCATGGTTTAAATGAAAGGCTTTGATTTATTTTATTAATTTTAATTAATAAAAAGAAAATGAAAAACAATTGCTTTGTTTTTTTTCCTCTTTGGCTCACTGCTTCTGCCGAAAATAAATAAATTGTTTTTTGGCTTCTTTCTCAACTTACCTACTGCAGTTGACCAACAAAAAGTAAAATAAAAGAAAATGAGAACAACAAAGTCTAAGGGCTTTTCTTTTTCTTCTCTCTCTGCCGAAAAGAAAGCAAATTTCATTTTCCTTGCTTTTGCTCTCTGCTTGCCGAAAGAACAAGAGAAGAATTAATTTTGTTTTTCAAAATCAAGCCTATATCTCACCAAAGGTCACCCAAATAAATTATCATGAGCATATAATTAATCCTTAAGAGTTAGGGGTTGATTATTGTTCTTGAAGTTTTCTTTTCCTAGGGTTTTAAGAGTTAAAATTTGGGGAAAAATTGGTTGCTACTCTTGAGTGATCAAACCACCTTTTGATCACCAAGATTTGTTCCTTGAGTTGCTTAATTTGGTGGAGGAAGAAGAGATTTGGAGAAAGCTTAAAGCTTGGAAAATTTGGAAAAACTTGAAGGAAGGATCAATTGAGATCAATTGACAAAGCTTGTTGGTACATTTAATTTGTGAATTTATTTGTTCAATTTGTTGATTAATTTAGTTGAGAAAAATTGTTATGGAAGTGTTGGATAAATTGGTAGTATGTATGTGAGGAATTAGAAGCATATAAGTGTTGAAAATTAGTATATAGTTGATATGTTAATTTTGAATGCTTGGATTAATTTTTTCAAGAGTTGGAAAATTATATTGTATGCTTGAATTAATTTTTCAAATGTTGGAAAATTAATTTTAATATGTTTGGATTATTTTCAAGTGTTGGAAATAATTAGGATGCTTAGTTTTAATTTGTCAATAGTTGATAAATTGATTAAAGTGTGTTGAAATTTTTAAATGGACTTATGGTAATTTTTAATACATGAAAATGTTTTAATGCATTGGAAATTTTAAGTTTGTAATTAAAAATTTTAAACCCATTATTTTTAAGGACTGCCGAAAATATATATATATATATATATATATATTATATATATATATATATATTATATATATATATATATATATATATATATTATTCGCTCGCGATTTGATCTCGGGCGGGTTTTCCGCTGCACTCGGTTTGTCCGTTCCTCACTCAACAAGTGGTATCAGAGCGATACGTGCTTTTAATTGTTCATCTTCCTTACAATTTTTCTCAATGTTATAAAATGCCCATGCATACATTTAATTGTGAATTACATGTTTTAGGCATTTTGGACATGCATACATTTTATATATTTGTATGCATTTGACTTTGGAAAAATCTCTATGCTAGATCATTAATTGTTATTATTTTGGTTGAAAATATGACATGGTCCGGCTTGTCTATACGGTGTTAGTGAAACCATTGTAATTATTCCCAATATTGCTAAAGCGTGAGGGATTGGTTATAATGTTTTGTATTATTCCGGTTAAGCATGAGATGAGTCGAATTTAAGAGAAAGTATTATCCAATATTGCTAAAGCGTGAGGTTAATATTAGTATCTTACTTTCGGCAATAGACAAGTTGATCTAAAAAAATTGAACTATCCAATATTGCTAAAGCGTGAGGATGAGATTCGATTTAGGACCGAATGTAAGAGTTGCATGAGATGTAATTGACAATAATTGTCTACCTTCTCGAATTTACAATGGTCAATATTGCTAAAGCGTGAGACTTGCGTAAATGTCAAGAAGGATCTACTTTGCATTGTGAAATTTAAGAGTTAAATTTCTGTATTCTTGTTTGTAGAGATTATAAAGAATATGTAAAACAATGCGAAGGCACTTTATAGAAAAAGTAAATCCATATTCTATTTAGTGTTTTATCATGATATTTAAATGTTAATTTATGCTTTATTTTATCCTTGTGTAGACAGAATGTCTGTGTCGAACTCGCTTTCGCGTATATTTGATACGCATAAGCTCCAGGGTGCTGTTAATTATAAAGTTTGGCTTATGAATCTCTGTATTCTTTGCCAAGCGGAGCAACTTGAATATGTTCTAGATCGTCCAATGCTCGTGAGGGTTTTGGATGATGCTTTAGATGAAGAACGTGAGACGTTCATCAAATGGAAGGATGCTGATTGGAAAGTTCGGTCATACATCTTGGGATCTATGGTGCCGGAACTACAGAGGAAGTATATGTCGATGCCTGATTCCGGATCCATTTTGATGCTTATGAAGGAACTATTCAGTGATCGACCACATGTAGAGATGCATAGGGTGGCTGTCGAGCTTTTTCATACTTTCCTCCCGGAGGGAAAACCTGTTAGCCCACATGTGATTAAGCTAATAGACTGTATCGAAGAGCTTGAAAGGATGGATATTCCAATTGACAATCGCCTCGGGAATAGTGTGATTCTCTCGTCTCTTCCTAAGTCTTTCAAGGACTATATCGTTAACTTTAACATGCATAAGATGCTTCCCACCTATTCTGAGTTGCACAATATGTTGCTGACGGCTCAAGAAGACATGAATAAGAATAGTTCTGCTTTCATGGTCACTGGTGGTTCTTCTTCTGGACCTTCTCAGGCTTCTCATAAGCCGGTAGGGAAGAAACAGAAAAAGAAGAAGAAAGTTAAAGGTAAAGGTCCAAAGGTTGCTTCCGCAGGGGTTTCTAAGCCAAAGGTGAAGACAGATGCTGCAAAAGGAAAATGTTTCCACTGCGACATGCTTGGACACTGGAAACGCAATTGTCCAATATATTTAGCTTCTTTGAAAATAGAGCCCTCAGGTATTTTGTTTTCCTATTATTGACATTACACTTGCTTTTGATTCTAGTTCGACTTGGGTGTTAGACACCGTTTGTCCTTCTCATATCTGTAATTCGTTGCAGGATTTGAGAGAAACTAGAAGACTAAAGCCGGGAGAGATCCAACTGCGAGTAGGGAATATAGATTCTCTACAAGTTGAAGCAGTAGGATTTTTGTGTTTGACACTCTCGTATAAATGTAATATTACACTTAATAACTGTTATTTTGTGTCTAATATGATACGACAAATCATCTCACTTCCTGTACTTGACAGTGAAGGATTTCATGTAAATATTAAAGATTGTCTTTTGAATTTATATGATAATATGAATGTTTTGCTTGTTTCATGTCCCATGGTTGATGGATATTACATTCTTACAAAAAGTCGTGATGTCTTTAATTTAGAGAAATCTAAAAAGAAAAGATCAGATGAAATGAAATGAATAACACAGAACTTTGGCATATGAGATTAGGTCATATAGGCATAAAACGCCTAACCAAACTAGTTAAGGATGGTGTGATAGATGATCTAACCATAGAACCTTTACCAGTTTGCGAATATTGTATTCAAGGTAAAATGACCAAATCCTCATTTAGTGATGTTGGACACCGTGCTAATGATTTATTGGAACTTGTGCATTCCGATGTATGTGGTCCTATAAATCATGCTGCCATGGGTGGGTTTCAATACTTTGTAACTTTTATCGATGATTTGTCATGATATGGTTATGTGTTTCTTATGAAACACAAATCGGAAACTTTTGAAAAGTTCAAAGAATACCGATTTGAAGTAGAGAAACAAACCGGAAAACTCTTGAAATGCCTTCGATCAGATCGGGGCGGTGAGTACATGAGTAGTGAGTTCATGAGTTATTTAAAAGAGAATGAGATTCTCGCTCAGTATGCTCCTCCAGGCACTCCTCAACACAATGGTGTTTCGGAAAGGAGGAATCGAACTTTATTAGATATGGTTCGATCGATGATGAGTTTTACTGATCTACCAATATACTTGTGGGGCCATGCTCTAGACACTGCCGCTCATCTTTTGAACAAAGTTCCATCGAAAGCCGTTCCGACTACTCCGTATGAGTTATGGACTGGAAAGAAACTGAGTCTTAAGTATGTTAAGATTTGTGGTTGTCCTGCCTATGTAAGAGTTGCACAGCGGGATAAGCTTGCACCTAGAAGGTACAAGTATCGATTTATTGGATATCCTAAAAATTCCATGGCATATCAGTTCTATGATCCCGAGAACCGAAATGTGTTCGTTGCTCGAAATGCAATTTTCTTAGAAACACAATTTGTGTTAGAAAGTGCAGATCATAGAATGATTGATTTAGATGAAGTCAATCAAAGTAACATTGAATCGACGATAGAACCAGAAGTTTAAGAAGATGAGATACCTTTGACATAACCACCTCGTAGGTCACAAAGGATATCGAGACCCCCTGTCAAGTACAGGACGTCATCTGATGATACACTCGATGTTTTCTTAATTGAAGAAAATGATCATTTAACATACAGAGAGGAGATGTTAGACATCGATGCGGAGAAATGGCTGGAAACTATGAAATCCGAGATTACCTCAATGCATGATAATCAAGTCTGGGACTTGGTTCCGCTTCCCGAAGGAATTGTTCCTATCGGTTGTAAATGGGTTTACAAAAAGCGGGGGCCCGATGGAAAGGTTGAAACCTTTAAGGCCCGACTAGTAGCAAAAGGATATACTCAGAAATCAGGTATTGATTATGAGGAAACCTTTTCTCCTGTAGCCATGCTTAAGTCAATCAGGATTTTATTAGCTATTGTCGCACACTATGATTATGAAATTTGGCAGATGGATGTGAAAACGGCTTTTCTGAATGGAAATCTTGAGGAAGATATCCATATGGAACAACCCGAGGGATTCGCATTCGCCAAAGATCCTAATCTGGTATGTAAGCTTAAAAGGTCTATTTATGGACTTAAACAAGCTTCCCGTAGTTGGAATCTTCATTTTGACGATGTGATCAGATCGTCTGGTTTCATTAAGAATGGAGAGGAATCTTGTGTCTATAAAAAGGTTAGTGGGAGCATGGTAGTCTTCTTAGTGCTTTATGTTGATGATATACTTATTATCGGAAACGATATAGGTATGTTACAATCTGTCAAAGCCTATCTCAGTAAGAATTTCTCCATGAAGGATTTGGGAGAAGCCTCTTATATACTAGGTATAAAGCTTTATAGAGATAGAGCAATGAGGTTGATAGGACTCTCTCAGTCCAAGTACATTGATTTGATCTTAGAAAGGTACAACTTTGTTGACTGTAAGACGGTCAATGTGCCTTTCAAACATGATATTCATCTGTCTAAGAAAATGTGTCCTAAGACAGATAATGAAAGGGCTAAAATGCTTAGCCAGCCTTATGCTTCCGCTGTTGGTAGCATAATGTATGTCATGTTATGTACTAGACCTGTAACGAGAATAAATTCCATAAGGATAATACTAGCGATTGGCAGCTTTGCGCAATCTTGAGGTACATCAGATGGATGTGAAAACAACATTTCTAAATGGAGATTTAGATGAATAAATCTACATGGAACAACCTGAAGGCTTTATAGCTCCAGGACAAGAAAAGAAAGTTTGCAAGTTAGTAAATCCTTGTATGGATTGAAACAAGCTCCGAAACAGTGGCATAAAAAGTTTAACGACACCATGTTGGCTAATGGTTTCAAAATCAATGAATGTGATAAATATATTTATTTCAGAGAGACAGAAGTTGGCTATGTCATTTCATGTCTCTACGTTGATGACATATTGATTGTCGGGAGTGATGTTAAAATGGTGAAATTCACCAAGAATATGTTGAATTCTAAGTTTGACATGAAAGACATGGGTCTAGCAGATGTCATTCTGGGAATAAAAATCTCGAGAAGTCCAGATGGACTTATTCTTGATCAGTCGCACTATGTGGATAAAATTCTTGGTAAATTCAACAATGATGATTCTGTTGTGTCTAGAACTCCTTTAGATGTGAGTCTACATCTATCAAAGAATAAGGGAGATGATATATCTCAAGTAGAATACTCTAGAGTGATCAGGAGTTTGATGTATTTATCGAGTTGTACAAGGCCTGATATAGCCTGTACAGTAAACAAGATCAGCAGATATACGAGTAATCCAGGAGTTGCTCACTGGAAAGCAATAGTAAGAATACTCAGGTACCTACGATTTACTCGTAATTATGGGCTGCACTATCATAGATATACAGGCGTAATCGAAGGATACAGTGATGCAAACTAGATATCTGATATGAAAGACTCAAAGTCTTCTAGTGACTATGTGTTTACACTAGCAGGTGCGACTTTTGTTGGGGTTGGTGCTCAGAGCGCCAATCCGGACCGTATTTATGTCTGACTCATGAATACGAACATCCCTTTATTCCATAATATTACTTATTTATGGTTGCACCTATTGTTCTTATATACGTATTCGATCTGATTACGATTAGATTGAAACTAAATGTGGTTTAATGATATGTATATATTAGACAAAGGCCCGATAATATATAATGCAGTACACAGTTACAAAGTTAGTTTGTAATTGACATTGGGAAGTGTCACTGTTCTATATATATATATATATATATATTATCAAACATAGTTCCTGGTCAAGATTTGCTAACACGGGTCAGTTAGTCAAATCCGTTGAGACCAGTACATGTCGTATATCGAGACTTGGTCCGATGGTTTATCAATGAACCATGAGTCTGGAGAGACTCATATAGATGTGTAGGTGTTTATAGTGTATAAACACTGAACGGCTGACCGACGTAAATACACACGTATAACGCAAGCGTACGTATCGTTCAAGTAGTATAAAAAGTATCGATCCGACGAGGACTTAAAATCTTATATATTAATTTTTATAAGGTCAAATGATTACTAGTATCTAACAGGTTGTTTGATTGATTTGAAAAGGTGACGATTCTAAATTTTATAAATAGACAAGTAAATGAAATTGTTTTAAGGTTGATTTTAAGAAAATTCAATATTAAAAACTATCTAGGGTTGTGATTTATTCCAATATTATTTAAAATGAAGGTGATTATCTTATAGTTGGGTAAAATATTGATTTATTACCTGGAACACTAAATTATGTAAAAGCCTCTTCCGAAGGTCAATTACAAATATCCAATTTAACCTAATTGAACAATATGTCTATGTCAACCAAATTATCTGGATTCATTAAGATTAAATTCCAATTATGGCTACCCCCCCCGACAGGTATATTCCTATCCTGTAAGGAAATCTATTAAAGGGTTATCTATCCTCAAGGAAGATCGTGGGTTATTGAGTCTGAGGTCTTAAACCTAAAATCCCTATGTCTAATTCATTTTAGGTTACCTTACCTTATCAAATTTATTAGTGGCCAGTTAATAAAAAGCATTAAGATTAAGACTCAATAAATAAATCTTTATATTACCCAAATTATAATTTAACCCTTATAAACCGGTGATATTGGATTTCATCACAACCCTAGATTACTTACTTAGTTATGACACATAGCTAGGGCTAGTAAAAACTTAAAAGACATAAAATGAAAATGCTGAAAAGTAATTGCGGTGAGTAAAATGTTGAAAAGTAAATTACAAATGAAATAAAATGCTAAGGCAAAAGGAATTACTTTTACTACTACTAATTTAGATATCTCCCATAAATTAATATATAAACTTGTGATATTATTTTACCAACCGACCAATCTGGCGGTATCCTGATTAAGTCAAATAAGTCCAACCAGCCATATAGGTGGTAATATTTGTCCATAATCCAGCCATAAAGGCGGTACCAAAATAAATTTACCAACCGACCAATCTGGCGGTATCCTTGATTAATCAGGTTCAAACCAACAGAAAATAAATTTACCAACCGACCATATAACGGTTTCCTTGATTAGTCAGGTTTAAACCAGATTAAATTGAATTGCCAACCGACCAATATAGCGGTATCCTTTATTAATCAGTATTTTAAATAGTAAATATATTATTTTTAAGGGAGATTAATCTAAATAGCAATAGTAAAATAATTACCTTTCACCCTAGCATAGGGAAGTTACTTCCTCATAGTGGATAGTAAAAACTGTAAAATAAGAAAGTAAATTACTATTATTACAAAAGTAATTAAAATTATTACAAAAGTAAAAACTAAAAATTAAAAACGAAACTTAGAGAGAGAGAAACTCCCTAATTACATAGAAGGAGTGAGAGAGAAAGGTATATTGAAATCTGAAATTTCGCGCTCTATTTATAGGAAAAATTTTCACTGTTCGCGCGTCGCGACGCCAATGACCTCAGCGTCGCGACGCTGGATTTGTCGACGTGGCACGATGAGGAAGCGACACGTAGCAAGGCGGCTGACTGTTCACGCGACACGTGTCAAGGCGGCTATATCTCAATTATTGTGATGACGTCATGCTGACGTGGCGATGACGTGGCGATGCGGCTGAGATCAACTATCGGCACAATAGGATTGCGACACGTGGCGACACGTGTCACGTTCTGATTGGCTGAGGCTGACGTGGCACATTGACTTGTTGACCTTGTGACGTGGCTGATGACGTGGCGTACCACATGGCGAAGTTGACTCTTTGACCGATGATGTGGCTGATGACGAGGCGACACGTGTCAAGTCTGAGTGTCGGCAACATATGATGATGACACGTGGCACGGCGCATGTTAGGAGATCGCTGTGATGGTGACACGTGACACGACGCATTTTAGCAAAGTCAAACTTCTTCAAATGGTTGACCGTTGACCTGCGCACGTTAGCAGATTCGGCTCACGCTGGGCGTCGCGACGCTGAAGGTATGGACGTCGCGACGCGCAAAGACTAAAATATCCCTGTTGACGCATTTTTGTCCGGTTTTGCCCCCAATTGCCTCCAGTGCTGTCCAAACTTTATTTATCTGTAAAATAACAATAAAACACATCAAAACGTTCACAAAACTCAAGAAACTATACAAAATATTAAGTTTAATGAGTGGGAAATAGTGATATAAATACCACTTATCACACCCCCCAACCTAACATTTTGCTAGTCCTCGAGCAAAATACAAAATAAAATAACATAACAAAATTTAACTAAGCCATTTTCTTAGGGATCACGGTTGCATTTAGCATATGCAACAAGCCTTTAAACCCCTAGGTGTCCCTAGTGGACGAGTGGTAGTCTCGTGAGAGTTTACAGCAATGATACCCACAAACATTTTACAAAAGTAAAAATGTATTAAAACTAATGCACACAAAAGCAAAAAGACAGCGAAAAGAGAATAAAGAAAGTTAGTGACTAATCAGGTGAAAATTCTACTCCAAGTTACTAGTTGTTTTGTTTCTTCTAAATTACCGAATAAGTAAATTCTCCGATTATTTTTACCATTCTCCATATACACAGCTAACAAAATATTAATCAACTCATTTTTGCCCACATCAGTCATAAGTGCAGTTGATAAGAGAGTAATATTTTTGTCCTAAAGTTCTATCAGATTTCACATCTTTTTGTAGCAATGGAATAATTTTCTGATTTTTCTGATTTTTTTTTTCTTTTGATTTTTCTATATTTTTTATTTATATACAATACATTCCGTCTATGTAGCGAGCTTTGGGTCGGTGGCTCCCAAACCAGTTGGCTTTAGGGCACCAGTGTTGAGACACCCCTACGAACTTAATTACTCAGACTTCAGATATATATATATATATATATATATATATATTATATTATATATATATATATATATATATATATATTTGCAGCATCTTTGATCCATGTAACGAGCTTTGGGCCAATGACTCCCAAACCAGTTGGTTTAGGGCACTAGGTGTTAAAATACCCTTACAGACTTAATAACTCGGATCTCGGACGTTTTTTTTAATTTTTAATTTTTTATTCCATCACTATTTAGAGATGCTTCCTCAATTAAACTATAGCACGAAATATTACAAACTTTTCAATTTTAGCTCATGTCCGTATGTTTCCATGTATGTTGATAGTACCTGCCAACGAACATATGAAGATCCATTTTAGTTAGTTTTAAGGAGAATTCACAAATTAAATAATTAAAAAGGAAATAAACAAAATTAACTTGTTCGAAATAGGTTTGAGATACGTCTCAGGAGCGGAAATTCCTTACTTGGCTATCTCTTACCAATTCCACATTTTTAGTCAAAATAAAAACACAAAAATGCAAAATATTTTTGTAATTTTTGAAATTTTTTCAATTGTTTTTTGTATTTTTCGAAAAATTTTGGACTAAAAAATAAAACAACATACAACTAAAAACAAGATATTAATCAACTAATTCCCTCCCCCAAACCTAAATGAGACATTGTCCCCAATGTCTTAAACAGTAGCAGAAGAGTTTAGACGATAATACCTGGTTAACTGAAGTTCTACAGGAATTTAAAGGTTAGATCTAGATTAACCCGACGTCTCTTACCACGATCGTCCCCAGACCAATTTATCTTTGAAATGATAGGGTCACTTGTGGTTCATAGGCTATGAGTTGGTCAATTAGATCTGGAGCAGTTCTGGCAGTAAATAAGATTTCTTTTAAAGGTTTGATATGAATCCATTTCTCCGGGCATCATCAAGAACACACAAAGAAAATCATAAAACCATCAACATTGTACAACCCAATTGGTTTCTGGTGTATGTTCAGGTTTGCCCAAGATAGTACAATAAAAATTTCTTCCAATGTACCCAAGCCACCTGGCAAAGCAATAAAAGCGTCAGCACGGTTAATCATTTCTACCAGTCGTTCAGACATACCTGGCACGATCAGTTCTTCTCCGTTTGATGATTCAATAAGATTTGCCTCTGCCAAGGGTTTTGGGATAATTCCCAAAACATGACTGCCTCCATCCTGTACGGCCTTTGAAACGATCCCCATTAATCCAGATTTCCTCCGCCATATATTAAGTGCATATTCCTTGCAGCTAATACTCGACCCAACTCCTGTGCCGCTTCTATGTATTGTGGTTTAGTACCAACACTACTACCGCAAAACACACAAATGTTTTCAACTCGTCTTCTCGAAGTGGCTTCCATTTTTATATTTTTCTTTCTTAACTCTGGATGACTTCAAATGTGCAATGATGAGTTGAATTTATAATACCTGAAAGGGGGAGTAAAAATAGCACAAGTATCTTCCAAATGACGATTAGTATAACAATAGTAAAATAGATCGTGATAGTAAAAAAGGTATGGATTCTGTCGGAGAAAATAAAAGAAAATAACAAAACAATCACAATTATTAAGAAAAGACAAAGAGATATAATATGTGCAAGAAAAGTAACGGCTTGATTGACATCTATGCGTCAGGGACAAGCTTCCCATCCAATTTTCGTATAAATTGGCAAACAGGGTCTTTTTGAGTCAGATTCCCAAGACTTAACTGTGTCTTTCTTTTTGATATTGTGTATGTAATCTGCGAAAGTCTATGTGAACATATCCACTGGGATGCGTCTCAAGAGTCGAAGATATATCATCTAAAGACTCCTTACTCAAGCCATTCCTAATGAATTTAATTTTGTCTTCGCGATTAGCAGACACCATTCCTAAAGAACGACAACGAGTATTGCAATTCCAACGTGCACATTTGTAACAAACACCCATTTGTTTAGCTCTTCGTTTCTTTGCATAGGTGCTTCTTCCAAAACCAGGCAGATGTGAAATAAAAGAATCAGAGGATTCACCTGCCAATCGGACTCGTGCTTCAATTACCCAACGAATGTCATTGGGCACACCATGGATTGTCGTAGTCTCATCCGTTCCAAGCGAGCTTTGTAGAATTTCATCAGAGATTTTTGAGGGAGAAATGGAAATTGCTTGTGAAGATTTGCGAGAGCTTCTTCCATTTTGAAATGACTTAATCTGCAAAAACTAAACACAAAACACAAAATTAAATCACACCAAATCACAATATATACAAAAATTGCATGG
>SKCR01035528.1:0-79475 GCA_019454045.1 Zanthoxylum bungeanum
CTTTGATGTGCTAGCAATGGATAATTTTTGCAACAAAATTTCCCTTTGTTCTCCTTGTAACTATCGGCCAAGCTAAGAAATTGGAAGAAATAGTGGTTTGGGCGTGAATGAGAAGAGAGGAGAGAGTGAGTGAAAGTATTGTGTTTTTCAAAATTGAAAGTCATATACCAAATACAATAATTGGTAAATGTCATTCAATCTTTCAAACTTGTGTGTTGAACAAGCAACCATCAATTTTTCACTAACTTCCATCATCAAAAAGGCAAAGGATTGACTAGTGATGTGACTTGATGTGACTTGTGGGCCCCACTTTAATTCAAAATCCGAGTGGGCCCGCAAACACACTCCGGGCTTAATTTTTCGTTGCGACTTAATTAAATCAAATTTAATTAAATAATAATGTCTCGCAAAATTATTATTAAAGTCGCTCACGAATTAATTCTAAATTAATTTGTTCGCCCGAATTAAAATCTAATTTTAATTCCGTTATGAAATCTAATTTCATTTAATATATCGAATATATTATTTTATCGATTAATTCCGAATTAATCGTTCTCTCTCTTCTAATGGAATTTTATCCCAGATAAAATCTTTCCGCAATTAATCCTAGATTAATTTTCTCTCTCTTATAATTAAACCCAGATTAATTATGTTCGAGTCATACGTCATCGGTGAATCTACGGGAAGCGACCCATGAGATCTCTGGATATGTTGACAGTAAATCCGGTCGTCGGACTATCCGAACACGTGCGTACCCGGTTTCACGTTCTTACCGATTTACAAGACATGGTTGGCTTCTAGCAAAGCGTCGTGCCTACCCAATTCTCCAAAAATATTCTTTAAGGAATAAATAATCTTTGTCAGGTGTAGTATACATAGTATTGCATATTGCGATCCAGTATCGGATGTCACATGCAAGGCCTGGGGCTGGAATACTGTCTGCCCCGTACGAAGCATATATCGGATCACAAGCAACTAGTCTCTTTAATCGGATAATCATGACCTTGTCATATTATCCCGATAATTGTAACATAATAGAGTAATAGTTATGTATCCATGCGTGATCATCATCTCCATATGACTGAAGTGATACTTCTGTCTTGACGTCACACCCAATACACTACGATTCTCAATAAACCTAGAAGAGGCGTACACAGAACCTGTTAAAGTCCCGGACGACCAAAACCAAAGCGTATTGATTGTCGCAAGTACTAGCGATGCAAGTCTCAGGTTAAGACCAAATATACCTACCCTGAATCGGATTCCCATAGACACATAGTCATACTACCAATGGGATTCTGAGGGGTCTATCTAGAGCGAAGCTGTTCCTGTACCATCGGTAAACACAACCTCCTATCACACTTGCATAAGTATCCAATACTTAAATATATGAGAACTATGTCGTTATGCTCCCACAACGCGCACAAGTGCAATACTAGTCTATTCTGCATTATCGATGTCCAGTCTCGATAATACTACGATTAGGGATATTTAATAATTAAACCTCAGTGGATTGATAATGTCTCATATCTTATAATCCGGAACTAATCATAAGGACTTTTATCATTTATATATTTAAGTAATCTAATTACAAAATGATAAAATAGCAATTTCCATTGTCACATAGTTAATTTGTACAAAAACCACAATGTCTTTTACAAATAGTGACGCTATGGGTCATAATTGTCCAACAGTTATGTACTCGGCTTCCATTGTTGAGTTCGTTATAGTAGTTGGTTTAGAACTCTTCCAGCTTACTGCACCTCCAAATATAGTAAATAAATTTCCAAATTATGATTTGCTATCATCTTTATCAAACTAAAAGTCACATCACAATAACACAATACTTTGAGCTCAGAACATCATCCATAAATAAGGAACATATCATTAGACCTTCTTAAGTACTTAAGGATTGTTTTTACTGCAATCCAATGACCCTCTCTAGGATTAGTCTCAATCTGCTCGTAACACTTAGAGCGTAAAACACACCCGGTTTTGTACATAACATAGCGTACTTGATTGATCCTATAGCTAAAGCATATGAGATCTGTTTCATGTATTCAACCTCTTCAGAAGATTTAGGGCACATCTCTTTAGAAAGATAAATTTCATGTCCCATAAGCAAGTAGCCTCTTTTGGAACCTTCCATCTTAAATTTTTTAAGAATTTTATCGATGTACTTCGATTGTGAAAAGTTAAGCAATCTTTTAGATCTATCTTTATAAATATTAATTCCTATAATATAGGTTGTTTTTTCTAAATCCTTCATGGAGAATTTCTTGGATAACCATAGTTTGACAAATTAGAGTATTGGAATGTCATTTCTTATTATTAATATGTCATCAATATATAATATTAGGAATATGACTGCGCTCCCACTAACCTTCTTGTATACACAAGGTTCATCTTCATTTTTGATAAAATCAAACTCTTTAATTGTTTCATCAAAATGAAGATTCCAACTCTGAGATGTTTTCTTTAATCCATAAATAGATCATTATAGCATGCATACCTTGTTTATGTTTCCTTTAGAAATGAAACCTTCAGCCAATGTCATATAGACATCGTTTGCGAGGTTTCCATTCAAGAATGCAGTTTTGACATTCATCTGCCAAATCTCATAATCATGATATGTTGTTATTGCAAGCAGAATCCTAATGGACCTTAACATGGCAACTGGCAAAAAAATTTCATCATAATCAATTCCTTGAATTTGTTTGTAACATTTTGCCACCAATCTAGCCTAATATGTTTGATTTTCTCCGTCTACATTTTTCTTTCTTTTAAAGACCCATTTACACCCAATGAGAGTGATCTATTTAGGTGCACCTACTAAGTTCAAGCCATTTTAGATCGAATCCATTTTAGATTTCATGGCTTCAAGCCATTTAGAATAGTCAATGTCAGACATTGCCTCCGTTTAACTAGTAAGATCATTGTTCCCAACGGCAAACACGTCATGCTTACCTTCCACGATAGATCTATATCTCACTGGCTCATGTTGTATTCTACTAGGCTTTTGGAGTTCTTGAACTTGTGGTTGTTCCATCACCAATCTTTTACGAGTTGAAGGTAATTCAATGTCATTTGATGATTATGTGATTTCAACAAGTTCCAGTATATTTCCATTGTCTTTTCTCAGAAGAAATGTTTTTTCTAGAAAAATAGCATTGCGTGACATTTTGTTCGCTTAGATCGTAGAAGTAATATCTCCTTTTTTTCTTTTGGATACCCGGAAAATTGACATTTAATTGACCTTGTCTATAGCTTATCATCATGTGAGTGTTTCATATAAGCTTTACAACCCCAAACTTTTACAAAGTTGAGATTGGATCACTTGTATTTCCATATCTCATATGGTGTCTTGCTAACAAATTTAAATAAAATATTATTTAGAAGGTAAGCAGTGGTTTCTAATGCTAGTCCCCATAATGATGTTGGAAGATATGTCCCAGACATCATTGATCATACCATATCTAACAGGGTCTAATTTCTCCTTTCGGAAACACCATTGTGTTGCGATGTCACTGGAGGAGTCCATTGTGAAATGATGCCATGTTCCTTAAGATAGTCTTGAAACTCATAGCTCAAGTATTCTCCACCTCGATTAGATCGGAGTGT
This sequence comes from Zanthoxylum bungeanum, assembly GCA_019454045.1. Classification (NCBI taxonomy): domain Eukaryota; kingdom Viridiplantae; phylum Streptophyta; class Magnoliopsida; order Sapindales; family Rutaceae; genus Zanthoxylum; species Zanthoxylum bungeanum. Next base: position 3,622 of record SKCR01035528.1, read on the forward strand.
CTTAATGATTTTGCTAGTTTGTGTCTCTACTTCATTTATGAATTCTTTGAACTTTTCAAATGAATCAGACTTATACTTCATTAATTATACGTAACCAAAATGCGAATGATCATCAGTAAAGATTATGAAGCGGGAGTAATCACCATTTGCTTGAATCGATATAGAGCCACATACATTGGTATGTACTAGCTCTAGTAATTCGGTTGCACGTAGTCACTTTCCAGTGTAAGGAAATTTGGTCATTTTATCAATTAAACAAGATTCATAAGTTGCATATGATTCATAATCAAAGGGGATCAAGTAACATTCTTTATGCATTTTTGTAAGCCGTGTTTCAATTATATGACTATAGATATTGTATTTTTACGTATAGTTCGATGATGAATCTCTTATGAAGACACCCTCTAAAAGTTGGGAAAACTACAAGATGAGTGCCAAGAAGGAAAGAAACTCTTAAGGATTCCGAAAATACAGCCAAAAACTAGTCAAACGTTTCCTATGCCCAGCCTATATCCTGCTGGATATACTCTGAAAATCCTAAATCTAGCCAAACAAGTCACAACTATCATTGAACGTTTAGATTATCACTTACCAAAGACATGAGATCAGATTGTGACCGGCCGGATATGAAATTCAAATTTAACATCCGGTCAGACATGTATTAAAATGGTCGATGTATTTGCAAATTTCCAAAAGTTATAGCTATAAAATGATAAATGGTCGGCCGGACTTACGTTAGACTTACAATTCAAATTATAAATTCGATCGAACATTGATCAAACGTTACAGTCTACAGTAACGCCAATAATGTCAGACAAAGGGGAGGCCAATGAGGGATTTTTTTCCCCCTTTCATTCTCAGGTGTTCTCCTCACACTAAAAAAGATGGCTTTCCCCTCTCAAAATTCATCCAGAATAAACTATAAGTCAACCCTGAAATTCTGAAACCCTAGAGAGAGAGAAAAACAAAACCATTTCTAGTATGAATCCAACAGCAACCCAATACTTGGGAGGATCTTCTTGAGCCAGACAATGTAAATGTATGACCTGATGACACTATTTTTTATCACTATCCTTTTTAGTTTTACAGTATCTCCGGCTAAATCTAGGATACATCCGGCCAGACATGGACACATATATACACTTGATATTCTATTGTTTCCATGCATTAGTATCTTTCTATTGTTGTTAATTATATTAACTATATATTTTTATGTCTGTTTTTGTTATCATTTCTTCTTTTTAATTGCACGTTAGTTAGTTCGTTGTGGATTAGTATGTGTGTTTGTGTGTTCTGACATGTGTAGAATATCCGACCTGATATATTATAGGTCTGCCCGAACATCTCTTTATATATTTTCAGCCATATGTTTCTCTTCGGTATATAGGATAAAAACCCGGACATAATTTCCATAGCCAATTTCGAATGGATGATAATATAGTTCGCACTCGGGAAATAACTCCACGTACAATTGGGAGGATGGTCATTTCATTTTATTTCGTTATTGTTATATCATTTCTAAAATGCATGTTTACTGTCATCTTCCTACTACTGTTACTATTTTAGACATTACTGTTTTTGTTTGGCCATTTGTTGTTTCACTGTTATCATTAGCACATGTTCCTGCCGAAATTTTATAACAACCTCTGGCCTTTTATGGATATGTCCGGCCGGGCCCCCTGAAGCCAGTCTGATGAGAAGTATACTTTGATTTATTTTAGTTGTTATTTTGTTTCCACTGTAATAAATTTCGAACATTTATTCGATATTATTTATTGTTCATGATTACGCATTGTCTGTGTTATAAATTATATTGCATGTTACTGGTTACCATTGTCATCATGCGTTCCTGATTGATGAAGCATATCCGACCAGAGTTCCAGTAAGTCCGACCGGATACTAATATAATGTCCGGCCTATCACAGACATATTTGGCCAAACCTCCACGAGACCAGGCCCATGAGATATATGCTTCAATTTAGTTAACTATTATTTTACCATCGTTGTAACATTCGTTGTGACATTTCTATATATTTTGTACCTTATTTATTCACCGTATTTTACTTTTCATGTTTGTGTTGTGTATGTTATCTAATATAATTATTGCATGTGAATTTCATTATAAGATGTGGGGATACCTCTCCTCGAACCTAAATATTATACTGGTATCAGTAAAAGACCATTTCGAACCCAAACGGGTTTAAAGGTCGGACATTGCATGGGTGTAATGTGGCCTTAAATCATTCTCAATATTTCATACTAGGTGACGACTTCTTTATTCTCTGGTTAGTCCCCTGTGGGGCTATCCGTACTCTCTACAAACTGTGAACCCAATAGTGTCGTGGTCATCGACGTCATAGGTATAGCGGTAAATCCCGCTTCGCTCCTACAGTGGCCAAGTCTACAATGCCAAAGGTACGATTCTTTTATACTATCTTGTTTTTTTATATTGAGGATATTGTTATCTAATTTCAGAACATACAATCTATTACTCAAATATGCAGTATAATAAGAAATATTATCCTATGAAAATGAACAACAAATATTCTTTATTATAAAATTAAAACCTTTCTTGTCCAAACAAGATACATAAATAATATTTCTACTATGTTTGGAATATAAAAATAATATTCTAATTCTAGAACTAATCCACTTAGTAATGATGGAAAATAAGTTCCTACGACTAAAGCAGCAGCTCTTGCTCAATTTCCCATTCATAGGTCTACTTCATCTCTTTGAAGTCTTCTACTCTTCTCGAGGCCCTACATATTGTTACATATGTGAGAACCACAACCAGTGTCTAATATCCAAGTAGAAGATTTACTGTCATTAAGATTAACCTCAATCATAAATGTACCTGAAATAGAAGCAAATGCTTACTTTTTCTCGAGTTATTTTGCACAATTTCTCTTATAATGCCCATCTTTGTCACAGAAGAAATATTTATCATTATCTTTCTTCTTAGTCACAACACGAGTGGGCTTCTGAGTGTTTGCCTTTTGAGCCTTACCCTTTGAATCTTTCTTAGGGCGTTTCTTAAACTTTTTGGAACCACTTAGTAGCATTACAGAACTTTTATGTGGTTTTAAGTCTTTCTCGGAATGTATTAACATATTAATCAATTTATGATGTGTAGTTTCCAACTTGTTCATATGAAATTCATAATGAACTGAGAAAAAAACTCTGGAAGTGATTGCAATACAAGATCAATATATAAGCCATGGTTCATGATAAAACCAAGATTAACTAATTTTTCAATATAACTAATCATCTTAAGCACATGGTCATTAATTGAAGAACCATATTTCATCATGGATCGAAAAAGAGCCTTAGATATCTCATATATTTCAATGTGAGCGGATGCATCAAACAACTCCTTGAGATGTGTTATAATTGTGCTCGCATCTATAGACTTATGTTGCTTTTGTAATTATTTCGGTATCTGAGGCTTGGAATAATTATTGATAAGAAAATGTACTACTCTTTCATGCACATCCAAGATGGAAAATTGTATGGAGTGACTATGACTGGCCATGAAGAATATTATTGTCCCGATTGACCGAAAGGTTGAAAACCATCACTGCACAACCCCAATCTAACATTATGGCTTTCATATGCAAATAAAGGATAAGTGTGGCTAAAATGTTTCCATGCCTTTAAGTCAGATGGATGACATATAATATCTTATTCTTGTTCATGCTCATCGTGTCATCTCATGTGTTCGGCTATTTCCGTTGAAGCATATAGTCATTGCAACCTTAGGGTCAAAGGTAAATAATACATCTTCTTATACGACACCTTCTTGTGTTTAGATTATCCTCTTTTGTTCTTAAATCTGGGTTGAGAACATAATTTACATATTGTCAATGCAACATCATCACCCCCAGTATATCATACAACCATTATTACAACAATCAATTTTTGTCAACAGGTAGTCCAAGACCCTGAACTAACTTTTTCGTACTGTAAAAGTTATCCACCATCGTATTGTCTTCTGGTAACACTTCTCTAATGAATTATACCCAATCATGAAAGGCCTTCTCTGACCGATGTTACTCAGATTTCATATTCAAAAATTAAATGTGGTCATCATTAACAAAGCTAGGGCCAGCAGCATCATAAACCATTTGGTGATATGGATTTATGGCTTCTGTTTCCATCATCGTTGACGTGTTGTATGTGAAATTCTTGGCCACACTACGTGTAAGAGTTTCTTCAGGCCGATCTCATACATAATAATCTGAAACAAATTCATTTTTCACCAGATATAACTTAACTTCCTCAATTTCTCTAAACTTCTGAATATGACACACTTTGCAAGGACATCTTATCTTACTGCATTGCATATATGCGTACTGACCCCTAGCATATTTAACAAATTCTAGTATCCCGTTCACAAAGTTCATGTTAAGTGTGTCATCATTATTAAGCCTCGCATACATCCACCCTCTATTTGAATTCATTTATATTATGTTATAACTAAAATGGAAGAAAATTTCCAATTCACCCTGTTACAGAAACAAACATATGAAATTATAATATATACTTCAAAATAATCATCAACACATTCATAATACAAGTTCCTAATTAAATCGATTTTCTTACCTAAATACAACCACACCCAAACAAAATTACTAAATATTAAAGTTCATAATTAATTTGATTTGTACATAATATATATTTGTTAATTAATATGGTAGCAAGAAAAAAACTTACCAAGACTGAAGCAGAAGCGAGCAAAATTCTTGAAATGGAGAAGACATTGAGCAATGAGGCAGGGAAAATGAAAGTTTATTTTATATTATGGATATTTATCGACCGAATTAGTCAGTCCGTAATTTACCAATCGATATGAATTTCAGTTGGTAAATTACCGACCGATATGAATGTCGGTTGGTACAATGTTCATTTTGGCTCCATATCTTAGCGCTTAATTATTGTTAGACACCAAGATATTACCGACTGACATGTTATAGTTAGTAATTACTGACCTACATTTTGAGGAGACATATTCAGTTGGTATATATCCATTTTTTTTTATAATTTTTATTAAAATATTTCACTTTTATCGACTGATATGTCCTCGGTTAGTAAAACAAATTTATTTACTGACTGAAAATACGATCGGTAAGACGTCAATAAAAATTTGGCGCCATTTGGTGTGTCTTTTTCCGATGGATTAGTCTGTCGGTAATATATCGGTTGGAAAACGGTCGATAATGGGTCAAAAAATTTCTTAATCTTTAAACAGTCGGTATTCGATTGGTATTTACAGGTGTTTACCGATGGAATATTTTCGATCGATAATCTAATATTTTTTTATAGAAATCTTTCTTAAAAAACAAAATTAACGTGTTCAGGAAAGTTCTAGAATACCCAAACCTGATGATACCCGATCTGATACTCATTTTGTACCAATCCCGAACAAAATTCTCATACTCGTCTCATCCCGAAAATTTCGGGACGGTTACCGTAAATTTATCCACTCCCGTGAGCATCTGGCGGCTGGGGGATTCAATGGCGATAGCAATTAGAACTAATATGATTTGAAATGATCCTTGCATGCTCACGTGGAGCCTTATTGGGAGGCCTTCTCTCATTTGGGTTACGTGACTTGTCCTATAGATTCCACCATGGTGAATCGGACTTGTTCGCCCCAAACTTTCCATCCCAATTTCTCATTTGATCCTCGATGGCCACCTTCGGAGGCTTTTAAATCTTTAATCCCACGTGTCATCTTGACAATGCCCACCAAATTTAACCTCCAACACAATAATTTTAAGCATTTCAAATAATTTTATAATGCAAAATTAAATAAATAAATCCAAAGCATTAACATTATGACTAAAATCTTTCCAATAATTTCAATGGATTAATCATCCTATATACGTATTATATTAACCATTCAACTAAAAGCTTCTCTCTACGTCCAAAATAAAAATATATTTGTATAGCATCAACAACCTCCGTAGCTTAGTTAAAATTTGTCATCCTTAGTAAGGGTATTCAAATTGTGGATAAGTTCGAGTCATATTTTTGTGAATTCTAAGGGTTAGGTCGAGTTGAGTCATGAGGTTTTAATTAGTTTTATTCATCCCAACATATAAATATTTAAGGTTGAGCTAGATCAAATCCGATTACTTTTTAGTAAACCAAACACTCAATCCACACTCTCTCAACCCAACCCAATAAAGTATATAATTCAAACCTAAATATTTTGGACCGGGTTAGATCTTAAACTTGACTCAAATTTTTAGAATTTTTTTGGGTAACCGGGGTATTCGGGCAGTTTATGCGCACCTCAACTAATTCCCGGAACCGGTACCTCGTGCCCTAAAAAATTTCCCAGCAATGATCAAGATAAGTCGCAGGCTTTTTACATAAGAAGACATGGCCCCAAAGAAATACATCTATTGGGATTCACCTTTAACCTGAGAGAGAGCAAATCCTACCACTCAAGCCCAAAGCCTTTACCACTGAGACAATTTCTTCCGGTTATTTTTAGAATTTCAGTAGTGCCCCGAATAATTTAGTTTCTTTGTAATAAAAAAATCTTTAAAGGTTTAACTAAATTCAGATCGAGAGTGGATACTCGATCTTTTTTTTACTTTTCAAGGGAAAATAATAATTCCAATTCCAATTAGGACTAAAATAAATGCCAAATAAAGTGGATTTGATATAAGGTATATGATCACCATTGAATCCAACAGAGCACTAGTGTGCCAAGTAGAACTGTGGAAATGAAAGTAAAATTTTTCATAAAGTTGGCAGTATTCACCATCAACTCAAAGATGGAAAACGAAGATTACTTTATGATTATCCCTTGAAAAGTAAAAAAAGATAAGAGTATTCACCAAAATCCTATTTTCTGGAGAGAAGTTAAATGATTATACTTACCAGACGAAATTTTGATGCTTCCAGTTGAACAATAGAAGTAGCATCACTAATTGCAGAGCAGCCATGTCAATGTAATGGCTGTCAAAGTAGTCATTCAAATAAAAAGACTACAAACATATCGTGTTTAAAACTTCTGTACAAACAGAATGTCTACAGTCAATAGTAATGCATTCTCAAACAGTTCGCAAATCAATCCTTATTGTGAAATCAGGAGGAGGAAACAAGAAAGGATAGAAGTCGTCCACCTAAGGCAATCAGACTAATGATTATTAGCCTAATACTTTAAAATACAGTTTCAGACACCACGTTTATCAACTGAATAGGAGAGAATGCGGAAAGCTGATTCCATATGAACAGGTAGTACTCTTAACACTTAAAGCATCACACTTTACTTTCTTAGCATAATAACTAGCTTAAACACAAACAAAGAACACCATAAAGTTAAAATGAAGACTCAATTGATCTATTGAACTCAACTAAGCAAGTGTATTAAGAAAATGAAGCTCATATATTCCATTCTCTCCCTGCTTAACAACGTCCAACCATCCCCCTCCTTCGTACACAATTATCCTCTATAGAAAGAAACAATGAATGACAAATAATAAACAAAATTAGCATTTCAAAGCAACTGAACTTGCACCACAGAGTTACTGGGAAATTCAACACTTTAATGAAATTCCCAATTTTCAAAGATGGTGTGGTATGGTTGTTGTAGTTGTACACCACTAATTAGGTTCACAAGTTACCAGTAACCAGCGAACAGAAGCCCTGAAACTCCCGGATCAACCACCACTCCCGCTACTACCTCTGCAAAAAGAAAATTACTTATAAGCTGAGTTCAAGGAATTCAATCAATATGAATAGAACTGAACCAAATCAAACATCAAGCTCAAATATCAATGACCAAGAAGCAAGAAGGAAAGTGAGAGAGTAAAACTGAAAACAAAATCGAAGCTTCCTATCTCGAGATTCAAATTGGTGAATCAATGAAGTCTAAGAACACGTCCAGTTGACAGTATTAAGATCTTCATTCTTAGTAACGCAAAATTCAAACTTTCATTCTTATTTATTTTTCCCACATTTTCTCAGCAATCAATCAAGCAATTACGAATTACCTTGTCATTTTCAGCTAACTCCGGCACCTTATACGAATGAACTGTCACCTCCGACAACCACAATCCGGGAAACAGAGACTGCAAAAACACAAGAACAGATCAAACAAGTTAACATTTCAATTGCCAAAATAAACGATCACATGTTTTCAAAAAACAAAAAACGAAACCCTTACATCCAATTCCTTCTGCACAATTCTGGGTCTCTTCTTCGGCCTCCTCGGCGGCCTATGGCCTACCATCTCCATATAATCTTCATCGATTTCTCTCCTCGTCAAATTCACAGCAAATTTAGGTCTTTCCTTCTTAATCTCCTTCTCTCCTCGCAGCAACCTCGGCGATTTGGCGCCAATTTCAGTATTAACAGGCGATGAATTGGATTTCTTCTCCTCGATTTTCAATCCCTGATTAGGATCCTTACACGCCGCCCGCCGAGTTCGAAGATTCCACGGCCTGCCCTCCGCCGCTCCAACAGCAGCAGCAGAAGCAGCCGCCACGTGGGTATCTACAATTCTCTCTTCTTCATAAACTTCCTCTCTCAAAATTTGATCTTTCATCTTATCAGCCGCCGTTTTGAGATCATTCATAATCTTCTCTCTCACTGCGTCGATCCCTTCTTCTTCTTCTTCTTCACAGCCAGCACCATTCGATTTCACCAAAACCTTTTCTTTACGACGGCCCAAGTCATCAAATTCAAATTCAAATTCCCTCAATCGGCGTCGAGGACGGTGATCGACAGCCGGCGACGACTCGTCAACTTTCATGCAACGGAGATGCCTCTGGTGGCCCCACTTGAGATACGGCAGCGTGAAGTTGTGAAGCGGCTTCGATGGTGATCTCGCGGTTCCCATCGCCATCAACTCCTCGCTAAACACCATTAAACGTTTTAACAAATATTCAAGAATGTATTTATTTCTCTTTATTTAATTTTATAATTTTTCGAAATTTTTATTTGGTCTGTTTCGTGGAATCGCCGGGAAGAGGAGGTTTATATAAGTGAGTTTTGTGTGTGAGAGAGAGAGAGAGAGAGAGAGAAGAGAGCGGTTTTAACGTTCGCGGGGGAATGAGAGAGGGTACTTTGGTAATTGAGTTTATGTATTGGATTAGTACTAACGTGCAACGTAGGTGTTGTGGTGTATCCGTGGATGCATAGCATAGGAAATGGTTTTTGCCCGGGTGATATGTCGTTTTCAATTTTGTCGTAACTGCCGTTGGATCAAGACGCGGGGAGGGGAGGGCTGTGATCTTTTCTTTAAGCCGTTGATTTTGAACCTCTTTTTGATCTGGCTCGTTTAATTGACTACAGATTTTGAACCTCTTTTTGACCTCGCTCGTTTAATAATTGACTTCACCATGTTTGGTGCTTGAGATTAAGTGTATGTTTGATATGATTTTTAGTAGAGGTAAAAAAAATTAATGTTAAAAATTATTTTTAAAATTTTTGATGGTGTTTGGTTACATTTTAAATAGAGCTTTCAATGATTAAAAAAATTATTTTGCCTCTTTTAATAAAAGCTCAAAATTTGAACTTTTGGGATAAAGTTTAGAAAGCTTTTTTTTAAGAGTTAAATTAATGTATTATATATTATATTTGTTAGGGTTGGTACTCTGAGCGCCAATCCGGATCGTATTTATGTCCGATTCATGAATACGAGCAATCCATTTTTCCATAATATTACTAATTTAATGGAAGCACCTCTTGTCTTTTATATACGTATTCGATCTAATTTCGATTAGATTGATTAGATTGAAACTAAATTTAGTTTAATGATATGTATATATATTAGACAAAGACCCCATGATTTACAACGTAGTGCGCAGTTACAACATAGTTTGTAATTGACATTGGGAAGTGTCACTATAAGTTGTATATCCTTAAATAAGTTCCTGGTCAAGATTTGCTGACACAGGTCGGTTAGTAAAATCCGTTGAGACTAGTACATGTCGTATAACGGACTTGGTCCGATGGTTTATCCCAATGAACCATGAGTCTTGGGAGACTCGTATAGACGTGTATGTTTTTTTTTGATAACACTGAACGACTCACCGAAGATTTCCTAATAGATGGTACACCAATGTTAATAGGAATCTTCTCGGGTTGAGTAGCATAGTGATCCTTTGACTTGAGATACCACTATGGATATATGAGTTATCCTCCACACTTAGATGGCAGTCACGTCACCGATCTATTTAGATCAGACCTCCGTCTGTTCATTGGGTGTGGACTCATGCTCATGATATCCTATGTGTATCAAGATAGGATCCGTCAGTCCTGTGTACAGGGCATATGTAGTCCATTATATGATTAGCAATCTGTTAAATCTATGGCCATAGTATCCTTCGGAAATGAGTTCCGAATGTTATTTAGAGATTGCTAATTGATACGTCGACGAGATTATTCCTATAGAGATTTGACGTTATCATCTATATCTCTGGGATAATCCGGATACCTGTGACGGAGGGATTATATGTATGCAGTGACCTCGACCTGTATGATTCGGCGAGTTTATCCGTGGTCGTCATAATTTACGGATGGGTAAATTATGGACACGAAAATTGGATTTCGTGACGGATATGTCTGAATCTAGAGATTCTCACTAATGAAATATACTCGTAGAGCACTAGGGCAACTGTTATGAATAATACAGATTATTTATAACTCGTTTAACGGTTAAACGAAAAATACATACAATCGGGACCTGATCGTCATTCCTGAATTAATGTGTATTTGTATTTAATATTTGATATTGTTCAATACACATTAATTAAATATCAAATTGTGATATTTAACATAGATCATTAATATATGTATTTGAGATATTTAATGTAAATATAATACATATATTTGAGATATTTATATTTATTATTTAATTATTTAATTGTTAAATAAATAAATAAATAAATAATTAATTAATATTACAAATATCTTTGTAATGATTTATGCTTTATTAAGTTGGAATGACTTGATACCATTGGCACACATTTTGATTTACTTTATTAAAGTGTTAACTTTATTAACTAAAATGTGGACTAATGAAAATTGAACAAAAAATCAATAATTGTTATTATTTTTGTTGTCAATTTCGGCCATGAGGGAAATTAATTAACAAAATTGTTTTTTTTTTCATCTTCTATGACTTACACAAGTTTTACAAATAATTACAAAGAAAAGCTTGAGAGAAAAGTGAAGGAAAAATGGAAAAAACTCAATCAAAGCTTGGAATTTGTAAGTTTTTCTTAACTTTCTTCAACTAGGAAATTGTTTCCATGTATCTAGGCTTCAATTTGTGATGCTTAGAATTTTATCCACTCTTTATGTATGTAATTACATGGTTGTAAACTTGTTGGAAAGATGTTGCATGTGTGTATGAACAAAGTATGCTTATAATGGTTATTAAGCATTCTTTTGATTAATTAGTAATCATGTTGCCATTCTAGAGTTGCTTAGCCATTCATATATGACTTAGAATTATTCTTGAGTTGTTTCATGATGGTGAGACTTGATTGGTGTGGTATTGGAATGATTAAAGTATTGAATTTTGTCAATTTAATGTAAATTATCCAATTTGAGTAATTTGTGAAATTAGGGTTCTTAACCCACTGACATTTTGGGGCTTTTCATATATATGTTATAATTTGATGTATATTTGATGTGTGCCAAATTGGGATTAATTGGATTTGATCTTGATGTGTTTTGAACAAATTGGGCCAAATTACAATTAATAAAAGTTCTGGGCTGTTTTCGTAATTCTGAAAAATTACTGGGCAGTTTGCGCAAATCTGGAAAAGTTTCTGGTTTTGTTGCTGTTGGGTTTTCTAGGTCAAACCAAGATCAATTAAGCAATGAAATGTGCGAATACAACAAAGTAAAGTAGCAGAAAATACTCACTTTGATCGGCTAAGTGGATGCGTTGAACAACAAAATTTTGCTCCTTGATGTATTCGGCCAAGCCCTCCTTATGTGGATCTTCAAGCTCCAAGCTTTGAGTGTTGATTCCAAGCTCAAGGATTGGTTTCCCTATCACCTTTGAATGATCTCTTTAGTGTGCTAGCACTTGGAAAAATTTGTAACAAATTGTTTCCTTATCCTTGTATGTGTCTCGGCCAAGCCAAGAATTTTGAGAGGAAAATTGGCTATTTCCGTGAGGGAGAGAGATAAGAGATGAAGTTGTGTTGTGTATTTGATTTTCAAAAAATCAATTACCATTTACCAAAAATCAATTAGGTAAATGTCATTCCAAATGAATAAAATAAAGCTTGTGTGTAGAGATTGTTTAGTGTGTTGAAAAAGAAATCCAATGCTTACATTTTATTTTCAACCACTTCCATCACAAGTCAAAAGTGTGATGTAAGTCAAGTGGGTAATTCACAAGTCAACCACTTCCACCACTTGCAAATTCCAAATTTACGTCGAACAATCTCAACACGCAACTTTACTCGGGCTTGGGTTCGTTAATTCCGAATTAACGATTTTTCGTTGTGACGTAATTAAATCAAATTAATTTAAATAATTATACCTAGCAAAATTACTATTCACGTCGCTAGCGAATTAATTCTAAATTAACTCGTTCGCCCGAATTAAAATCTAATTTTAATTCCGCGTCGAAATCTAATATCGAATATATTATTTTATCGATTAATTCCGAATTAATTGTTCTCTCTCTTTAAATAGTATTTTATCCCAGATAAAATATCTCCGTAATTAATCCTAGATTAATTTCTCTCTCTTATAGTTAATCCCAGATTAATTATGTGCGAGTCATACGTCATCAGTGAATCTTCGGGAAGCGACCCATGAGATCCCTGGATATGTTGGTAGTAAATCTGGTCGTCGGACTATCCGAACACGTACATACCTAGTACTACGTTTTTACCGATTTACAAGACATGGTTGGCTTCTAGCAAAGCACCGTGCCTACCCAATTCTCCAGAAATATAAAGGAATATATAATCTGTATCAGGCGTAGTATACGTAGTATTACGTATTGCGATCCAGTATCGGATGTCACATGCTAGGCCTGGGGCTGGAATTGTGTCTGCCTCGTACGAAGCATATATCAGGTCTCTGGTAACTAGTCTCTATAATCGGATAAACATGACCTAGTCATATTATCCCGATAGCTGCAGCATATAAGAGTACCAGTTATGTATCCTACGTGACCATCATCTCCATATGACTGAAGTGATACTTCCATCTTGACATCACCACAATACACTATGATTCTCAATATACCCAGAAGAGGCGTACACATAACCTGTTAAAGCCCTGGACGACCAAAACCAAAGTATATTGATTGTCGCAAGTATTAGCGATGTAAGTCTCAGGTTAAGACCAAATACACCTATCCTGATTCGGACTTCCATAGACACATAGTCATACTATCAATGGAATTCTGAGGGGTCTATCAAGAGCGAAGCTGAACCCGTACCTATTACACTTGCATAAGTATCCAATACTTAAATATATGAGAACTATGTCGTTATGCTCCCACAACGCGCACAAGTGCAATACTAGTCTATTTCGCATTATCGATGTCCAATCTCGATAATACTACGACTAGCGATATTTTAATGATTAAACCTTAGTGGATTAATACTGTCTCATATCTTATTAATCCCGAACTAATCATATGGACTTTTATCATCTATGTATCTTGGTAATCCAATTACAAATGATAAAAGAGCAATTTCCTTTGTCACATAGTTAATTTGTACAACAACACACTATGTTCTGTACAAATAGTGATGCTATGGGTCATAATTGTCCAACAATCTCCCACTTAGCCTATAGCCAATCACTCAAGTGTCCTACACCTGAACTATGTACGGGTCGCTCAAACTTCTGCTGAGAAACTGCTTTCGTCAGCGGATTTGTAATGTTAACATCTGATGCGATTTATTAGATCATCACATCGCCACGATGTATGATCCGACGAATGAGATGAAATAATTGAAGTATATATTTGGATCGTTGACGAGACCAATAAGTTTTTAGCCTGTGTTGTAGCCTAGCTCAGCTGCTAACAGAACTATACCTAATCTGATTAGGATTATTATAGATCCAAATCCTTTCTATTGCTGCCTCAGCAGCATCAATATTCCGCTTTTATTGTTTATTCGACAATAATATCTTGCTTGGAAGATTTCCAGCTCACTGTTCCGTTATTCAAACTATATAGTACCCTTATTACGACTTATAGTCGTTTTTGTCGGTTAGGAAACTTGCAACGGTGAACCCAGTCACTTCAAGTTCTCCTTCTCCATAGCTTGAGAAAGCATCCTTAGTTCATCTAAGATACATAAGGATGTTCTTAACATCAATCCAGTGACCATCACTTGGATTGGACCGATTGTGACTCCATATGCTCAAAGTATATGAGACACTAGGTCACGTACATATTTTCAATGTACGATTTCTCGGAGAGTGCCAACAACTTTTAGATCTATCCCAGTAGATCTTTATTCTTAGAATAAAGATTGTCTCTCCCAAGTATTCTACGGAGAATTTTCATGAAAGCCAAGCTTTCACACGATTGTATTATGGGAATGTCATTTCCAAGAAATGATATATCATCATTATTTAGGACAATCACTGTCAGTGTGCTCCCACTAACCTCCTTATATACACAAGAATCATTTTCGTTTTGAATTAAATCATATACCATTATGATTACATCAAAATAGTTCCAAGAACGTAATGCTTGCTTCAATCCATAAATGGATCAAATTAACTTGCAAACCTTATTTGCATGTTTTGGTACGACAAAACCGTCAGGATGTTGTAAACATCCTCCAAAAGGTTTCCGTTTAAGGAAAGCGGTTTTGACGTCCAGCTGCCATATTTCATAAATGAACATGCAGTATTAGCAAGCATTATCCAAATGGATTTTAATCATGGCAACGAGTAAAAGGTTTCGTCATAATCGACACAATGTTGATAACGATACCTTTTCGCTACAAGCCTAGCTTTATACGTTGGTATGTTGCCATATATGTATGTCTTCCTTGAAGACTTATTTAGTACCAATAGGCACAATGCCTTCCGGTACAACAACCAGTGTCCAAACTTGGTTGGTATACATGGAATCCATTTCGGACATCATGGCACTTTGCCATATATGGAGTCGATACCTTGTATCACTTCCTCATACATAGCCAGTTCATATTCCTCAATAAGATTGACATCTTCATGAGGTGAGATCAGAAACCCATACCTCCCAGGTTGTTTTCTGACTCTCTCCGACTTACGTGGTTCTTGTGTATTCGAAGATTGTGGTATAGTTTCATCCCTGATGAACTGTTTGTATTCCGTTAAGAAATCGGTGCATGGAACAGTATTACTCCGATTTTCATCGAGTTTTACTTTCTTCCCACTTACCACTGCATATAGGTATTCCTTTTAGGAAAACCGTATGGCGAGCAACAATTACATTTTTCTCTTGTGAGTTGTATAAGTACTATACTTTAGTTTCCCTAGGATAACCTACAAATAGGCACTTATCCGATTTGGTTTCTAGTTTGGTATCATCCAAACATATGCCTAGCATTCCCAAATCTTCAGGAATGAGAAATTCGGCTTCTTTCCTGTTCATATCTAATATGAAATCTGTCAAACAGATTTTATGGAACCTTATTCAAAATAAGTTTTACACTGTTTAATGCGTATCATTTGAAGGAAAATGGTAGCTCAGAGCGACTCATAATTAACCTTATCATGTCCAATAGAATTCGGTTTCTCTGTTTGGACACACCGCTCAATTGAGGTGTTTCGGGAGGAGTCAACTGTGAAAGAATACCATACTCTTTCAATTAGTCGAGAAACTTATTGCTTAAGTATTTTCCACCACGGTCTAACTATGACGGTTTTAATACTTTTGCCGATCTGTTTGTCTACTTCGTGTCGAAACTCTTTGAATTTATCAAAAGTTTCGGATTTGTGTTTCAAAAGAAACAGATAACCATAACGCGATGCCACATCCGTAAAGGTTACGAAGTATTCATATCCATCTCTAGCCTAGCTAGACATGGGCCCACTTACGTCACTATGAACGAGGGCTAACAGATTGGTGGCACTTGTACTTTTACCAAGTAAAAGGTGTTTTAGGCATTTTGCCTAATAAACTAGATCCGTAGACATCATTTTATTAGAATCAAATCTGTCCTAATACCCACTCTTCGAAAGTGTGGATATACGAGTCTTGTTAATGTGTCCCAGACAACAATGCCACAAATAAGTCTCATCTGATTAAATTAGTTTGAGCTATTTGTTTGTCATGTCATACGTTTGAGATTTATTTATATTCAAAATATAAATACTGTTTATTCACATCTAATGTGTTTATCTCAATATCATCTTTATAATAAAACACTTAGTGTTCTAGAATATAAAGGTATACCCGCAACGGGTTAAATTCTGATATAGAGATAATGTTTCTAGTCAAACTAGGTACATAATAACAGTTTCCTAATTTAAGTACATACCCAAATGGTAGTTCCTAAACTTAGGTTTCTACGGTTAAAACAGCGATTCTCGTCCCGTTTCCGACTCGTAGGTTGATCTCAACTGAAGTCAGTCTCCTGCTAATCAGCAGATTCTCCATATCAGTACATATTTATGTACCACATCTAGTATCAAAAATCTAATTTTGAAACCAGTAGCGAACATGTTTATGACAACATGCTTGAAGCCGGAGCCTTACACCGCCTTCACTTCCTTCATGTCTGCCTTGTCCATACGACAGTCACGCTTCCAGTGACCCCGTTTGCCATAGTTTAGGCAGACATCTTGGGAATATGTCATTTGTCATCCAAAAGACTGTGATGATTTTGCCTTTGCCCATTTTAGAAGCTCTGGCTCTGCCTCCTAGAGTATAGCCTTCAACTCTATAAGAGTTTACTCTTGGTTCATAATGAACCTGCCCCAACTTTCGGGTAGAGACTATAAGATCAAATCTTTGGTAGTCTCGGCCACGTAGGTAATGCCCAGCTAACCTAACTGATCGATGTCAGCAATCATCTGCGATACCTAGTGCACGACAGATGTACCCTCTGACATACGCGAGCGAAAGAGCTTCTTTTATAATTTTATACTTCTAATATCTAAGAATAAATCTATGAAGATCTTTATTTTCAACATCATGGTATAATGATCTAATCCTTAGTTTTGACGACGGAATTAAAGAGTCATTGCGGTAAGCTTAACGGATTGAGCACTAAAGTTATCATCAACATGAGTCATCCAAAACTCATGCTCTACTATTTGCTCAACTCCGGGCTTAGGCCCAAGAGGTTGCTTTATCAAATAGAGTAACTTCTTAGTTCCCAGGATTATCCTGAGGTTCTATTCCCAATCTGAAAATTAAAGCCGTTCAAAAAACTTTTCACCCAGGATTATGTTTTAACGCTAATCTTTCAGTTATATTGATTTCAATAGTCCAACTATCTAATCAATTATTTCGGGTTCAATTGAATATAATGATTACTATAGTCTAACTATATAATCAACTATAATTTGATTGGTTAAATTCAAAAATATGATTACTATAATCCAATTATATAATCAACTATAAATGAAGTAGTTTGAATACGGTCCAACTGTTTAATTAAAACAACAATTAAATATTAGTCCAACTAATATTGTTTAAGTAATGACGAAAAATTGAAATGAGCGTGTATGGCAAGTATCTAAACGAAATTGTAAATTTAATACTTGCCTCCCACTATTTTTCGGCGAGCCTCTAACCCTCTGTTGAGTACTCGGGAAACCTAGTTTCCTAGTGGGCTAGGATCCCGTTAAATAACACACAACCTTGATTTTGGCCAACAAATTGTATGATATTTAACTAGGTAGATCTCTAAGATCAATTGGCTCTATCCAATTCCTAGATCCAGTAGGTGGACATCCAAATCCGAAACATATATCTAATATATGCCAATATATCCAATATATTCCCTAACCTTTTTCCTCTGAATCAACTAAGCATTGGCTTTGGCACAACAAACTTAATGATTCCAGTTAAGCGGGACCCACTGACCTTGGAAAGCTTCGTAATCGATGTCGATAGACAAGAAGTGATCTTGACTTTGGCCAACAAATCACAACTTGGACAAGACATGCGATATGGAACAAAGCCTTCATGATTCAAACACATCCGCGATGGACAAAGGTCTTGACTTTGGCCAACAAACCAGTGCCAATCTTGGATCTTGAGAATGAATCATTCAATGGAAGGAAATCGCTTAATATTTGTTGAGGGTTTTTCGCGTAATTGGCAACCAATTAATTATCTTTGATTATGTCTCATCATACACCCTTAAACATGCATTCTAAAAGCATAATAAGGCGCGGTAAATAAATTAATAATGATATGCGGATGGATATTTAAAACATTTTGTTCCTAGAACAAATCTCTCCATTTCCTCTCTCCCGCTAGCACAAATCTTACTTCTACCCAATTACATAACACTTCTAAAGAAACCTCATTTACATTGAGAGGAATAGGTAAGAAGAGAAATACAAAGAGTCAAGAGGTAATAGGCTGGACTCGCAGGTCCAATTTAATAAATTCTAAATTTATTACAACAATTTCCAAAATTGCCCTCACCCATCTAATATCCATCCGATATATATTATCCATACATCACATCATCATGTATTCACACAAAACATGTTATCAATCAATCTAATCCAATTAATTAATCTTTAATTAATGAGCATCCAATGTTCAAACAATGATTTGATTGCGCGAGTCCAACTCTTTTTCAGAATAAGTACTCAAAGTACGAATTCTTGAATTATATTAAACTACAATATTAAATCCAATTTAATTTGTATTCAATACTAATTCTTTATTTAATTCAAATTAAATAATTACACTTTATTAATGAGCCTTTGCGACTTAGATTCTAAATCTAATCTTAACGGGTCTCAAAGCCCAATTAACATCCAATGTCAATTTAATTAAAGTCCAATGGGCTTTTAATTAATTTATAAGGCATGGACTTTGGCAACCAAAGCCCAATAAGGAATCACCATTTGCCACAAAATTAATTTTGGTCCATTAGGCCCAATTAAAATTTTAAAGGCCCAATATATTATATTTGGACTTTATGGAAATGGTTTTAGGCCCAATTGGATCCAACCAATTATCCTAAACCAAACTTGGCCCAACCAAGCCCATTAAGCCCAAATACAACTTTATTAGCCCAATTCCAAATTTAGCCCAACCAATTAAATTCCAATATTCCAAATATCATAATTTAATCAATTAAAGTGTATTAGCTATAATTAATTAGTCAAATTAACATTTCCAAAATACCAATTACACTAATTAATCATGCTTTATTATTATCAATTCATGTCCAACATAATTGAAACAAAATCAATCCCAACATGCTCTTAAGGCTCTCGGCAATTTGGAGATTTTTATATCAGTTGGATTTCAATCCAATTAAATCACAAACTAATATATCCCATGCATTTTAAACATATCCAATTGTCTAAAATTCAAAAATCACCAAGAGCTAAAATGGTTCAAACTCTCGGCCAAGCCTCAAAATTTGGGGAAAATTAATCCAATTAATTTTTCTTCAAATTGATCATGCACTCAAAGTTAACATATTATAAGCATGCTCAAACAAACAATTTTCCAAAAACATGCTCAAATAAAAAATACCCAAATTAAAGTTAAGAACCATAAATTCAATTTCATGCTTAATAACCGCTCTGATACCATTGTTGGGTTTTCTAGGTCAAACCAAGATCAATTAAGCAATGAAATGTGCGAATACAACAAAGTAAAGTAGCGGAAAATACTCACTTTGATCGGCTAAGTGGATGCGTTGAACACAAAATTTTACTCTTTGATGTATTCGGCCAAGCCCTCCTTGTGTGGATCTTCAAGCTCCAAGCTTTGAGTGTTGATTCCAAGCACAATGATTGGTTTCCCTATCACCTTTGAATGATCTCTTTAGTGTGCTAGCACTTGGAAAAATTTGCAACAAATTGTTTCCTTATCCTGTATGTGTCTCGGCCAAGTCAAGAATTTTGAGAGGAAATTGGCTATTGCCGTGAGGGAGAGAGAGAAGAGATGAAGTTGTGTTGTGTATTTGATTTTCAAAAAGTCAATTACCATTTACCAAAAATCAATTAGGTAAATGTCATTCCAAATGAATAAAATAAAGCTTGTGTGTAGAGATTGATTAGTGTGTTGAAAAAGCAATCCAATGCTTACACTTTATTTTCAACCACTTCCATCACAAGTCAAAAGTGTGATGTAAGTCAGTGGGTCCCACCACTTGCAAATTCCAAATTTACGTCGAATAATCTCAACACGTAACTTTGTTCGGGCTTGGGTTCGTTAATTCCGAATTAACGAATTTTCCGTTGCTACGTAATTAAATCAAATTAATTAAATAATTATGCCTAGCAAAATTACTATTCACGTCGCTAGCGAATTAATTCTAAATTAACTCGTTCGCCCGAATTAAAATCTAATTTAAATTCCGCGTCGAAATCTAATATCGAATATATTATTTTATCGATTAATTCCGAATTAATTGTTCTCTCTCTTTAAATAGTATTTTATCCCAGATAAAATATCTCCGTAATTAATCCTAGATTAATTTCTCTCTCTTATAGTTAATCCCAGATTAATTATGTGCGAGTCATACGTCATCAGTGAATCTTCGGGAAGCGACCCATGAGATCCCTGGATATGTTGGTAGTAAATCTGGTCGTCGGACTATCCGAACACGTACATACCTAGTACTACGTTTTTACCGATTTACAAGACATGGTTGGCTTCTAGCAAAGCACCGTGCCTACCCAATTCTCCAGAAATATAAAGGAATATATAATCTGTATCAGGCGTAGTATATGTAGTATTGCGTATTGCGATCCAGTATCGGATGTCACATGCTAGGCCTGGGGCTGGAATTGTGTCTGCCTCGTACGAAGCATATATCAGATCTCTGGTAACTAGTCTCTATAATCGGATAAACATGACCTAGTCATATTATCCCGATAGCTGCAGCATATAAGAGTACCAGTTCCGTATCCTACGTGACCATCATCTCCATATGACTGAAGTGATACTTCCATCTTGACATCACACCCAATACACTACGATTCTCAATATACCCAGAAGAGGCGTACACATAACCTGTTAAAGCCCTGGACGACCAAAACCAAAGTATATTGATTGTCGCAAGTATTAGCGATGTAAGTCTCAGGTTAAGACCAAATACACCTACCCTGATTCGGACTTCCATAGACACATAGTCATACTACCAATGGAATTCTGATGGGTCTATCTAGAGCGAAGCTGTTCCCATACCATCGGTAAACACAATCTCCTATTACACTTGCATAAGTATCCAATACTTAAATATATGAGAACTATGTCGTTATGCTCCCACAACGCGCACAAGTGCAATACTAGTCTATTCCGCATTATCGATGTCCAATTTCGATAATACTACAACTAGGGATATTTTAATGATTAAACCTTAGTGGATTAATAATGTCTCATATCTTATTAATCCGGAACTAATCATATGGACTTTTATCATCTATGTATCTTGGTAATCCAATTACAAATGATAAAAGAGCAATTTCCTTTGTCACATAGTTAATTTGTACAACAACACTATGTTCTGTACAAAATAGTGATGTTATGGTCATAATTTTCCAACAGTTGGAAAATTGTAAAAATTATTTTGGGATTGATTTGGAATCAATTAAATATGTAATTGACATATTTAAAAACTAAAATGATTAAATTGTAAACTTTTGAGGTCTTATTGCAATTAATGATAATATGATTTTTCTGATAAAAATCAGTTTTTATTTATGGATTAATTAGAATAAATTAGTTTATTTTAATTGCCCAAGAAAAATATTTATCGGAAATTATTTCGGAATGAAAATACACGAAAACGGTGAAAAACGGCGTTACCGGATAATGGCAGCCCAAACAGTGAACTAGTCACTGTTCGGTCAGCCTACGTATTGTCCAATGTTTTAGGGGCTGACATGGGCAGTCCCCATGAGCATTGGTTGGTCGGTTCGGTCGGAAACACGTTTTATGCTATTTTGTGGAAAAACGTTTTCGTAAAAGTTTCGTTGTATTTCAACATTATTTATATCGTTATATAATATCGAATAAATATGTTTAGGTGAAATATAATGAATTATTAATATTGAATATTAAATAATTTATTCGTAAGTTTAAAAATTTTAAACTACGATTTCACCCGAACAACGCTTCTTCCGCTGCGCCTCTCTGTTTAGACCCCAATAATATTTTATTATTAATTAAAGTGTAGTACCAAATTAATGTATCGTACAATTTTGTAAAGTGTAGTACCAAATTGTTGTAGTTGGTGCTTGTAGCACCAATTCGAATAATGTATTGTACGATATATTTTATTATTTATTAATAAAATAAATATTTTTCATTTCAACCTTGTTAATGATAATTTATGTCATAATGCATATTATATTAATATATAAATATGCTGAGAATGACATCGACCTTAAAATAGACATGTACTAATACTGGACACTGGATGGTCCGACATTGAGATAGTATTTCGATTATAAACTATTCTTAAAATAAAAATTCATAATCGTTGGTTTTGAAATACGGCCGAATTCTCATAACCTAGAAGACTAGTACATGTCGTATATTGGAATTGTAGTTCTAATGGTCTAAGCCGATGTACCATGAGCAATAGAAGCTCGTATAAACATATGGGTATTCATTGAAGCGAATACTGAATGACTCATAGGTGATTCTTAATAGTTGGAACTACACACCATCGTCAATAGGAATCTCCTCAAGTCGAGTAGCATATGTAATCCTTTGACTATACGATAACATTAACTTTGTGTGTGATCCTCCACACTTTGATGTCATATATGTAAGAGACCTTTCATGGTCTAACCGCTAGATGTTTGTTAGATGTGGACCGATACACTCGTTAATCAAGTGTGTATCAAGATATGATCCATCGACCCATATGTGCACCATAAAGGGGTTAAGATCAATGTGAGTAAGTCACTATTCTTAAGACTTTGGACAAAGCCGATCACCTAGGATGGATCCCATATATCAGCAAAGGTGTTCTGATCTGTTGTAAAGAATCGTGGACATGTCGACAATATGAGATGTGCATATTGGAAACTTGACAGTGTAATCTATGTTTCATAAGCACAACTCGGATAGCCTATGACGAAGGGATTGTTAAACATATATGATGACCTCGACTTGTATAGTTCAAAAAGGTCGTTCGTGTTTTTGTGAATTCGGAGATGGCTGAATCGCGTACATATGATCTAGGCTTATATGACGAATATGGGTGTTCATGGGTCGGGTTTTTTGAAATTTTATGAGACCCGATCGGATCGGGTCATGAGAAGTTCGGGTCGCGGGTCGGGTCAGGTCGTCGGGTCGGTATAATTTTTTTTAATGTATTAATTATTTTGAAATATAAATATTTGTTATTTTATGTCTCAAAAATTATCACAAATATAAAGTTTTAATACAACAAAAATAATAAACAAATGAAATAAAAATACAAACTTTAAAAATAATAATAAAATTTTTAGAAAAATAATATAAATACTATAGGGTCGGGTCGGGTCGGGTTTTAGTATCAAACCCGTTGCTCAACCCGACAATTTCGGGTCGGGTAAAAATTTGCAAATTTTTTTTAGAGCCGCGCGGGTCGGGTTGGGTCGCGAGTTGACCCGACCCTATGAACACTCCTAATGACGAACGTGTCTGGACTTAGAAAGTCTCATAATATGAAGTGTACTCATTGAGCACTTAGTTAGCCGATAATGTTTGATAATAAATAATATTTGATATTATAATTACCAATTAAAATAATTAATTTTTATTGGATAACATTAATTATTTACTTTGATCCAATTGGATTAATTAGATTAATCCAAAATCACGCAAGGGCTTTGTTATAATTTCATAAATATCTCTACCATTTGAGGATATTTTGGTAATTATAAAATATGTAATAATATGTGTATTTGGCTTGATTTAATTCGATTAAATCAAAATGGTAGACAATAAACTAATCAAATTGATTAAACTTTATCTAGATTTAATTGGATTGAATTAAAGTGGTAGACAATGAACTAATCAATTGGTTAAACTTTATCTAGATTTAATTGGATTAAATCAAAGTGGTAGACAAAGGTAATTAGTCACACCTAATTATGCATATTTGGACAAATAGGATTAAGCCTACTTAAAAGTTGATTAAAATTTTTATTAATTAAAAAAATTACATATGTTTTATTATAAAATGTAAGCTTGAGCGAATTTTTAAGCAATCAAGCACTAAGGCAAAATATAAGAGAAATTAGCTTAAAGAAGTATTTAAAGAAGCTTTAAAAGTTCTCTACATTTTTCAATAAGGATGAGAAGATTAGATCTTTGGTTCAAACTTACTAGAAAAGTTTGATCTTCTCTAATAAGTTATGTTTTTATATTTGATACATAATAATATAGCTTGAAGTTGAAATTAAACTAATAAATTTGTGTATGAATGCTTTGGAAGCATAAACACAATATGCTTATGATTGGGTCAAAATTGATCATGTTAGACATGAACTTAAAATTTGAGTTTGAAACTCTAGATAAAAGCTTGGAGCTATGACTACCATTTTAGAATCACTTGATCACTTTTGAGTAATCTAAAATTGTTCATGAGTAACTTCATTGTGGGATTGTAATTTGATTTTTGTTTTAAATTCAAAATTTATGCATGTCCGTATTTAGAATAAATTTATGTTTTTTTTTTGTAAAAATAGTTGATATTTTGAAAAATAAGATTTTATTCTTTAACATGTGTTGATCCTAGTTTTGATGTTAAAGAATTAATTTCAGGTGTTTAGAAGTGTTTATGGAAGGTTGTGTTGGAGTTGGTGCTTGGAGCGCCAATCCGGATAATGCATCACACATTATATTTTATTATTTATTAATAAAATAACTACATTTTCATTTCAAACATTATTAATGATATTGTCATTATACATATTAGATTGATGTATAAATATGCTAAGAATGACATCGACTTTAGAATAGTCATGTAGTAATATTGGATACTGGGTGGTCCGATATTGGGATAAATATTACTATTATAAGCTATTCTTAAAGTATATATATATTCCTAGTCTTTGGTTTTGGAATACGGTTGAATTCATATTACCTAGAAGACTAGCACATTTCGTATATTGGAATTGGAGTTCCAATAGTTTAACCAATGTACCATGAGCTTTGGAAGCTCGTATAGACATGTGAGTATTGGTTGGACCGAATACTGAATGACTCACAGGTGATTCCTAATAGTTGGAAGTACACATCACCGTCAATATGAATCTCCTCCAATCGAGTAACATATGTGATCCTTTAACTATAGGATAGCATTGATTTTGTGTGAGATCCTCCACACTTTGATGACATGTATGTCAGAAACCCTTCATGGTCTGGCCTCTATATGTTCATTGGGTATGGACCGATGTACTCGTTAATCAAGTGTGAATCAAGATAGGATCCATCGGCATGTATGTGTACCATAAGGGGTTTATGCATCCATGTGAGTAAGTCATGATTCTTAAAGACTTTGGCCAAAGTAGATCACCTAGGGTAGGTCGCATTGGTTGTAAAGAATCGTGGATATTTCGACATGAGATGTGTGCCTCGGAAACTTGACAATGTATTCTATGTTTCCTAAGCACAACTTGGATAGCCTACAACAGATGGATTGATAAACATATATGATGAGTTCTACTTGTATAGTTCAGAAAGGTCGTCCGTGTTTTTGCGATTTGGAGGTGGTCGAATTGCGTACATATTAGCTAGGCTTATATGAAGAACGTGTTTGAACTTAGAGAGTCCCACAATATGAAGTGTACTCATTGAGCACTTGGGTAGCCGATTATTTTTTATAATAGATAATATTCGATATTTTAATTATCAACTAAGATAATCAAGTGTTATTGGATAACATTGATTATTTACTTTGACTTAATTGGATTAATTGAATATTTACACAAGGGGTTTGTCGTAATTTCATAATTATCTCTATCATTTGAGGATATTATGGTAATTGTAAGTATGTAATTATATGTATTTTTGACTTGATTTAATTGGATTAAATCAAAATGGAAGACATGTAACTAATCCATTAATTCAATTTTGTCTTGATTTAATTGGATTAAATCAAAGCGGTAGACAAAGGTTATTAGTCACACTTAATTATACATATTTGGACAAATTAGATTAAGCTCACATAAAAAATGATTAGAACTTTTATTAATTAAAAATTGCTTAAGTTTTGCTATAAATAGCCAGCTTGAGCAAATATTTTAATCAAGCTTGAGAAAGCTAAATACAAACAAGAATTAGAGAAATTATCCTAAGTTAGAGAAGTGTTAAGAGAATATTTGTGAGATCTCTACAATATTTCAATTAGGAGAAATCAAGATTGGATCTTAGAGTGAAGCTTTGCGCATTGAAATCAAGATTGGATCTTAGAGTCAAGCTTGCTAACTTTGGATTTTCTCCATAACATTTCAATAAGGAGAGTAGATTAGATCTTTGAATCAACTTGCTAGGTAAGTTTGATTTTCTCCAAAAGTTATGTTTTTCATTAGTGAGACATATAGTGATGAATTATGTATTAGATACATAATGTTGAAATTAGGCTAATTAATTGTGTTAGGATGTTTTGGAAGTACAAAACACAATATGTTTGTAATTTGGGTCAAAATGTTTATGTTGGACATAAACATAAAATTAGATTTTGGAACTCTAGATGAAAGCTTAGAGTTATGGCTACCATTCTAGAATCAATTGACCACTTTTGGGTGACCTAGAATTGTTCACGAGTCACTTCATTGCGGGATTCTAATTTGATTTGTATTTTGGATTCAAAATTTACGCAAGTGCGTATTTAGAATAAATCTATGTTTTTGTAAAAATATTTGATATTTTGAAAACTAGATTTTTATTCTATAACATGTGTTGATGTTAGTTTGTATGTTAAAAATTAATTTTGCGTAGTTTGGAAGTGTTTAGGGAAGATCGGAAGAAATTAGGATAAAATACCCTAATTCATTCCGCTCTCTGGAAAGAGAGCTCAAGTGTTTTTGAAAAACAAATGAAATGAAATAAAAAAAAAAAAAAAAAGGTCTTTTGAGCTGGGCGCTACAGTGCACGCGTTGAATTTTATTTCCTCCCGTTCTGGAGTTTTCGAACTCTGATTCAGCCACGGTTTTTTCCTATACACTTGTAATGGAATATAGTATTTCATTAAATTTAAAAAATTACACCCATACTTGATATCCACGGGTTATACCATGCGCGAGCTCCGATCCGATTCTAGTGGTTCCACATCCGCCCCAACAGTTTGGAAATTAATTGGGTTAAAAATCCAATTCATCGGCTCTCTATTTCCAGAGAGCTGATGAAGAAATCTTTTAAAAAAAAATCAATTTGTGTTCAGTGCGCGCACTATAGCACGCGCTGAAACTTATTTTCTTCTGATTTTGAGTTTCCAGACTCCGATTCAAACCTTATTTTTTCCTATACACTCGTAATAGAATATAGTATTCTATTAAATTATTTAAAAATATACTCATGCTTGATATCTATGGGTTATACCTTTTTCCGTTGCGCATGGAACCGATCCGACCCTAGAGGTCCCACATTCTCCCCAACACAAACGTTTTGCAACATTAATATAATACAATACTATTAAAATGCACATTAATACAATACATCATTCATTAAATAATGCAATGCAATTTAATGCTATACAGTGTGCCAAACGCACCCTTAGGGCATAGTGAATTATTATATTGATTAGAGTAATGTTTGTATAATACAAATTTTTAGGTATTTTGGTGTGAAAATGATATGTTTGGTTATTAAAGTAGGGAAATTATCATTTATCCATATAAAGATTAGGTGAAGTTCAAAAAACACCCACTTTTGAGAAAATAATATTTATACACCTAAAGTTATTAAAACGGGACGTTTGCCACCAAATGTTAACCCTCGTTTACAGATTGTCAAATATTAGTTGGCATCATAGGAGCAAATCTGTATTTTCATTGAAACGAAACATACCATTTTATGGTACAATAATTCACTTTAATACAGCTCAGTATTTTCCCAATCCGCTCAAGCTCTGTATGTAATAGCCAACATCATATTTCACTTTAATGGAGCCATTAGGAAAATTACAAAATCTAGTATAATCTGGCGTCTCACAAGTTCCTCGACAATACATTCAGCCCCTTGAATTCCAACAAATCAATCAAAATTACAATCAAACCCCTTAATCATCAAACATTAACATCTCTCTCATCGATTTATCAAACCATAATGATACAATCCTCGATTCCATTCGCTGTGCTTCCCATGAATGAGGAGCCTTCTGTTGGGGTTGGTGCTCAGAGCGCCAATCCGGACCATATTTATATCTGATTCATGAATACGAACATCCTTTTTTTTTTTTTCCATAATATTACTTATTTATGGTTGCACCTCTTGTTTTTATATATGTATTCGATCTGATTACGATTAGATTGAAACTAAATGTTGTTTAGTGATATGTATATATTAGACAAAGGCCCGATAATATATAATGCAGTACACAGTTATAAAGCTAGTTTGTAATTGACATTAGGAAGTGTAGGGGGTTTTAGGGGCATAATCCGGTAACGCAGCGGAAGCGGTGGAAAATCGTATTTTTCGATTTCAAAAATTTTTCTTGGATTAATTAAATAAACATATTTATTTAATATTCCAATAATCAAATTATGAAATAAATTCAATAAATCATATTTAAGTGAATTTACCAAATTACCCTTACTTTGGTATTTTGTCCATTTTAGTCCGAAATTGATCTAATCAATTTTGAATGATTATAAATCATTTCTAAGATGAACTTAGCATGTTCAAAACATCAAAACACCAAATCAACCAAAATCCCCAAATTATCATCACTTGGCCGAGAGCCTCATTTAGGCTCTAATTTTTGCATTTTGCACTTTCATGCTTCAAGACACATCCAAATGAAATCCAATTAACATGAAACTTTATATGCATCATATACACATACAAATACACAATATATATGAAAATCCCCAAATTTGGAATTAGTCATGAACCCTAATTTTTCAATTTCCACAAATTGGACAAATTAGAGCAAATACATTAAATCAATTACTTCAATCATCATTCTTCCATCCAATCCAAGTCTCAACACAATGAAACAACTCAAGATCAAATCTAGGTCATTTAAGAGTGGGTCAATAACTCTAGATTAGCAACATGGTTTCCAAAACCTTAAAAGAAAGCTTACAACTACAATAGTCACAACCTTCCTTCACAATACATGCTCAACACTTTCAATAAAAATTTCCATCATCAAAACACAAGAAATAAAGAAAAGAATAACTTAAGAACATCACAAGATGTTGCCTAGATCCTAAGGAACAATTTCCTTTCTAATAGTAAGTTTGAAAAACTTACAAAATCCAAGCTTTTCTTTTGGTTTTTCCTTTTCTCCTTCACTTGTTTCCTTGGTTTCTTTCAATGGAGTTTTATGAAAAGTGTATTAGGTTATTAAATGAGAAAGAAATGAAAACAATATATACCTCTCCAATTTATGCCTTGGCCGAAACCCTTGCAAATGCATATACCAAATTTTTCATTTCAAATATCATTAAATCAACTTGCATAATAATATCTAAAACACTTTATGGATATTTATTTAAAGTCAACAAGGCAACATAATCATTTAAATCAAATATCCTAATGTAAGATATTTATATTTTAATTAATTTAATCATTTAACAATTAAATAATCAAATACAAATATATTAAATATATGTATAATATTTACATTAAATATTAAAAACATATATTCATTTAGGATATAAGTCAAATAACTCATTTTGACTATTAATTAATGTGTATTTAAATTAATCAGTATTAATGTAAATACACAATAATTAGGCAAATGACTATCTAGTTCCTTTAGCACGTATCTTGCGTTTAACCTTTAAACGACTTTATAAATAATCAATATTATTTATTAATGTGCTCTAGTGCTCTACGAGTATGAGTCTCTAGATTCAGGTTATTAGACTCTCTAAATTCAGGTATACTCTCAAAAAATCAAATTTCGTGTCCATAATCTATCCACCCGTAGATTATGACGATCACGGATAATCTCGCTGAACCATACAGGTCGAGGTCATGGCAAATGTATAATTCCTCCGTCACAGGTATCCGGATAAATCCCAGAGATATAGATGTAAACGTCAAATCTCTATCGGGATTATCCAGTCGACTATTCTATTAGCAATCTCTAAAAGAATGTTTAGAACTAGCTTCTAAACTTTACCACGGGCCCATGGTTTTATCTGATTGCTAATCATATGGACTACCTATGCTCTGATACACAGAACTGACGGATCCTATCTTGATACACATATGACACCCTGAGGATCTGTCTACACCCAACGAACAAGCGGAGGTCTGATCTAAATAGATCGGTGACGTGACTGCCGTCTAAGTGTAGAAGATGTCTCATGTGCCCACAATGGCATCTCAAGTCTAAGAATCACAAGTGCTACTCAACCCAAGAAGATTCTTATTGACGCTGGTGTACCATCCATTAAGAATCTTCGGTGAGTCGTTCAGTGTTTATCCGCTATAAACACCTACACGTCTATACTAGTCTCCAAGACTTATGGTTCATTGAGAAACCATTGGAATCATATATTCCAGTATACGACATGTACCGGTCTCAACGGGTTTACTATACTGACCAAGTAGTGTAAACCTTGACCAGGAACTGTCTGAGAATGACAACGTCATGATACTACTCAATGTCCGTTGCGACGCTTTTTGCAACAATACCATGACTAATCATTCTAAGGTCAATACGTCTTTACCATATTAAAAGATAGATTATATTATAGAAACTGCATATATTATTCATAATAATAATGTTTTACAGAAGTATTCAACAAAAATACAATCGGGAATTGGCGCTCTGAGCACCAACCCCAACAAAACCTCCCACTTGCTCTAGTGCCAATATCGATTGTATCTAATACCCATCGACTCCACGTGTTTATCAAACAACTTCAGAGGTATGGCCTTCGTCAGCGGGTCTGCTACATTATCTTCACTCGGTACCTTGCACACGACAATATCCCCTCGTGACACGATCTCTCGAATGATGTGGTACTTGCGTTCCACATGCTTCGACTTCTGATGCGCCCTCGGTTCCTTTGCTTGCGCAATGGCTCCAGTATTATCACAGTATAACGGAATCGCATTCTCGATACTTGGGACAACTCCCAATTCTGTGATAAAGTTCTTTATCCACACAGCCTCTTTTGCAGCTTCAGAAGCTGCAATATATTCCGCCTCAGTGGTGGAATCTGCTGTTGATCCCTGTTTGGAACTCTTCCAACAAACTGCACCTCCGTTAAGGGTAAAGACAAATCCAGATGTAGACTTTCTATCATCGGGATCCGATTGAAAATCGGAGTCTGTATACCCATTAACCTGCAGCTCGTTTCCTCCATAAATTATTAACTTATCCTTGGTACCTTTGAGATACTTTAGGACATGTTTAATGGCCATCCAATGGTCATTACCTGGATTGGACTGATATCGACTAGTTACGCTAACAGCGAAACTGATATCAAGCCTCGTACATAACATGGCATACATTATGCTACCCAAACACGAAGCATAAGGTTGGTTAGACATTCTAACCTTCTCATCTTCTGTTTGTGGACACATATTCTTAGAAAGATAAATCCCATGTCTGAACGGTATGTTTGCTGTCTTACAGTTACCAAAACTATACCTTCCAAGATCTTATCTATGTACGTTGATTGAGATAACCCAATCAGCCTCCTTTGTCTATCCCTATAGAGTTTTATCCCTAAAACATAGGAAACTTCTCCCAGGTCCTTCTGTTGAGACCAGTACATGTCGTATATCGAGACTTGGTCCGATGGTTTATCCCAATGAACCATGAGTCTAGGGAGACTCGTATAGACGTGTAGGTGTTTATAGTGGATAAACACTGAACGACTCACCGAATATTCTTAATGGATAGTACACCAACGTCAATAAGAATCTTCTCGGGTTAATAGCATAGTGGTCATTCGACTTGAGATACCACTGTGGATGTATGAGACATCCTCCACACTAGATGGCATTCACGTCACCGATCTATTTAGATCAGACCTCCGCCTGTTCGTTGGGTGTGGACCGATCCTCAGGATATCCTGTGTGTATCAAGATAGGATCCGTCAGTTCTGTGTACATAGCATAGGTAGTCCATATATAATTAGCAGTCTGTTAAATCTGTGGCCACAGTAAACTTCAGAAGTAAGTTCCAATGTTATTTAGAGATTGCTAATAGATACATCGACGGGATAATACCTATAGAGATTTGACGTTTACATCTATATCTCTGGGATTATCCGGATACCTGTGACGGACGGATTATACGTATGCAATGATCTCGACCTGTATGATTCAGCTAGTTTATCTGTGATCGTCATGATTTGCGGGTAGGTAAATTATGGACACGAAATTGGATTTTGTGACGGATATACCTGAATCTAGAGAGTCTCACTAATGAAATATACTCGTAGAGCACTAGGGAAAATTTTATGAATAATGGTGATTATTTATAAATCGTTTAAACGTTAAACGAAAAATACATGCAAACGGGCTGAACCGTCATTTCCTAATTAATGTGTGTTTGTATTTAATATATGATATTATTAAATACACATTAATAAATTTTCAAATAAAGGTATTTGACATATATCATTAATATATGTATTTGAGATATTTAAAGTAAATATAATATATATATTTGAGATATTTGTATTTAATTAATTATTTAATTATTTAATTGTTAAATGATTAATATAATTAAAATATAAATATCTCACCAAATGATAAAGTTAGGAAATGATTATAAGTGTAAATGTTTGACTTTACATTAAAGGAAAATGTTGTCAAATTGAATTTGACTTCCTTGGATATTTGTTTTAATTGTGAAAATTGAAAATATCTATTTCCTTTTTATTTTGTAATTTTCGGCCATGACTTATTAAATATAAGTGTTATATTTTTTAAGTTGCCATTGTTGACTTGTTTGGAATCATTAAAGTGTAATGATAAAAGTAAAACAAGTTGATAAACCTTTAAATGAAACAAAGTAAAAATATCTAGATATTTTATTTTTTCTCTTCACAATTTCGGCCAAGGGCTTATTTTGGTGAAGTATATATTGTTTCATTTCATTTTAGGGTTTAAACAAGTTCATTTGAGACCAAAATAACATAAAAGAGATTTGAGAGCAAAGCTTGAAGTTCAAAGAGAAAAGGCTTGAAAAAGCTTGTTTTTGTAAGTCTTTCTTTAATGTCTTCAACATGAAATATGTTTCTAACATGCTTAACTTCATTTTTTGATGCTTTGATGTTATCTCTACTCTTATAGTTTGTGTTATTATGGTTGTGATCTTGAATGAAAGATTGATGCATGTAAGTAAGCTTGAAATGGTTTCAAAGCTTCACTTTTGATTTTTAGAAAATCAAGTTGCCATTCTAGAGTTGGTAAGCCACTCCTTGGTGACCTAGAATTGTTCTAGAGTTGTTTAAAAGTGGTGAGGCTAGATTGGTGAAGTATTGAATGGATTAAAGTGTTGGATTTTAAAGATTTGGTAAAATTGGATAATTTGATGAAATTGAAAAATAAGGGCTCATAACCTTCTCCAAATTTGGGGCTTTTCATATATGTGATGTATTATGGAATGGGTATGATCCATGTAAAATTTTGGGTTAATTGGATTTGATCTTGGCTTGTTTTTGAACAAAAGGACCAAATTATAAAAAACTGAAAATTGGGGGTGCTCTCGGCAATTTCAGAAAAATTGGGGATTTTTGTGAAATCTGATTTTGATGCATTAAATGTGTTGAAAAAAATTTTAGAAATGATTTAGAATCATCCAAAATTGTGTTTGACAACTTTTGGACTAAAATGATCAATTTACAAATTTTTGGGGCAAT
Organism: Zanthoxylum bungeanum; assembly: GCA_019454045.1. Taxonomy (NCBI): domain Eukaryota; kingdom Viridiplantae; phylum Streptophyta; class Magnoliopsida; order Sapindales; family Rutaceae; genus Zanthoxylum; species Zanthoxylum bungeanum. Next base: position 37,783 of record SKCR01035528.1, read on the forward strand.
TCGGTAATTACCAAGAAATTTGATCTCTTGTGTAATTTTTCAGAATTTGATAATTGGATAATTAAATAAATAAGTTTATTTGATTGATCCGAGAAAAAGTTTTGAAATCGGAAAATTTTGATTTTCCACTAATCCGCTGCGTTACCGATATTCCCCCTTAAAACCCCAACAAATGGTATCAGAGCGAGTCTGATTCTGGAAACCCCGATATGATTAGCCCTTTAAATCTAGTGTTTGTTCTATTCTTTACTTGATACATGCATACTTTCATTTAATTTAATTAAATTTAAAGTGTATGACGCTTTATGGAATATCCCCGCTTAATAAGGTTTAAAGTAACTAGTATTCGGAATACTTGTTTGTTGGTCCATCTTGTCAATACAATTTATAAATATTTTTTCGTGACTACATCCGAGATCGTGCTTCTGCTGTGAGGGTGTAACCGATAGAGATTTATTTATGCCGGATGTATATTAGATACTAGATAAATTCAAGCGAAAGCGGAATCCTGAGCGTGCCCTAGCTGTCAGGGTTACGCAAGTAACTTGAGTTTATCATTGACGAGTTTAACCTTGGTTCGTCTCCTTGTGGGCATGCCTTAGCAGCGACAACGAGAAACGACCAGGACCGGAACCTCGGAGTCACTATTGAGTGATTGACAAATGAGTTGTGTACCTGTGAATATACGTAGGCGAGACCGTGCCTCTGCTATGAGTCGAAATATATATTAATGGGGTCCACTTCCCATTATGGAATTCGATTTAATTATTGAATTCTCATTTTTCCGTTGGAGATTACGGTATTACGTAAAATAGTGGGAGACACTGCTAAGTTTAAAAATTCTTTAACTTAGGTAGTGTGTATTATTATGGAAATAGCCACTTGTTTGTTTTCCTTAATCTATATTAGATAGAATTAAACTTTTAATTCACTGCACACATATTTTGATATGTTATCTGACTTGACTCTTGGTTGTAGTTATTCTAGAATAGGTTCTAGATACTACTAGACTAGGATATTATTAGATTGATCTAAATCATCGGGAACTATTGTTCCGATTTTCTTCAAAAATCAAGATGGTTAATGACTTAGTTTCTAAGTCATGAAAGATAATCTAGATAGATATCCCTTTTAGGATATAATACTTTAGAGAGAATAGTTTCTTATACAGTAATAATTGACTTGAATTAGTTCATGTCTCGATATTCTTGACTGGCATTAAGAAAGCCCCATTAGGTATTTGTTTATCTAGTAATGACGTTTCTTAGCTTTAATGACCTTTAGAGGCAATGTGTCTGACACAATTTGCTAATCAATTATTTACAATTGTTGTGAATAGTTGAATGCAAATAGTAAAGCTAAAGAAAGGAGATGCGTATAGTTGTGTATAGAAAATATCGATTTTCACAATACTACAACTATAGGTATTGGATACCAGATCTCCCATCTAGTTATTTAAAAATATTAGTTAACGATTGTTTTGATATTTGATATCGGAACTCGCGACTATTGGATAGTTACTTGTTCTTTATAAACAATTGTTATATATTTTAAATATAACTAGTAGTGTCATTGACGTAGAGATAAACATTAAGAAAAATTATTCGGTAAAATAAATAATTTAGAACGGTGCTTTATGAGTTTAATCACTTAAGCATTAGATGCTTATTCCGTATGGTAAATGATGGTTTGATACAAGATCACACCACACATCCTTATCCATTTAATGAATATTGTATTCATGAAGGTGATTAAATCTCGTTTAACCAATGATTTGTCATTGGACCACCAGATTCATTAAACTGATACATTAGATGTATGTAGTTTTAATAAATTGTAATTGCTTAAGGTAGTTTTCTTTACTTCGTAACTTAGTTTATGAATTGTCATAACTTGGTTACGTGTTTCTAAAAGAACACATATTGAACGTCTTGAAATGATCAAGAACTTTCAATCTGTTCTGATGAAACGTAGATTGAACATTTTTGACTTGTTCAAATATATTCAATCTAAAATTTTTTAGAGAACTCTATCTCAAAATTCATTACATGTCTTTGAACTGTTCAAAGATTTTTGATACGATCAAACATATGAATTTAAAGCAATTAGTTCTAAGTTATTAAGTGAATATGATTCTTATCAATATTATTCTTCCACGATTCCATCTTGATGGAATTGAGTAGTGGCAGCAGTCGAATCTTATATGATTTGATTCGTTTGATATTGAATGTTACAAAATTAGTTTCAATACTCTTGGGGATATGCTCCAGTAACACTAGTTCATCTTTTAATTTAGGTTCCATTAATTTCCACAGTTGCATATATGATATGTATAGGTAGAAAATCTGAATCTTGAAAAGTTTGAGATTTGAATCTTTCTATATATAATAGTTATATAATGGAAATTACTTACACCTCGGAGGTATAAGTAAAAATTTATCATTTATTCTATTTTATAGAATATTGTATTCTATTTAATAGAATATCTTTCCTACGATCCTAAGTAATAAAATCGTTTTATTACTTGGTGTGTAACATCAGATGTTAATTATTGTAAAAAGGACTTGACTTATTGAAGTCAAATGTGAGAATGATAAACTATAATTGGAACTACGTAATTAATAAGATGAAACAACCCTTATACATCTTCTGTACAAGTCCAATAGGATAACATAATCATTTACGAGTATTTGATACTTAATGGTTTTGTTGTTTTCTTACGGAAGAAAATTATCCTATAACTTATAATGGAAGCGATATTTGATATCGATTCTGGAAGTTCACCATTGAACCATAAATCTAAGATTGTTCATAGCTTACTACGATCAAGTTTTGAACTTGATTAAACTTTCATTATGAATTAGTTCATGATATGTGCTAATTGTTTGCGTAGCGAAAGCAGTGTGAGCTTATTAAAGGTTTGACCTTTACAATATGACAGTGAGAAAAGTTATACTCAGTAATCTATTGTAGATTCTAAGGAAACTTGTCTCTAGTCACACTAATTGAACAATTTAAGATCTGTTGGTTAATGTTGATATTAAACTGTACATTTTGGCTAAAGAATGCAAAGTGGCATTTTTTGAATGACTTATTCAAATAAGAGATCAGTTGTGATTTCTTTGTTTGAAGAGTTCATTATGGAATTGCCCTAGAGTTTGTGTTCTGCTAAGATCGTACTTTAGTGTTCTAGCTTATAGAGCCTATTGTAGACTCGGATAAGTCTTCCGGAAATATGTGTTCTCTGTTTTTGATATAATCGGATTGTCTGATCTTGTCAAAGTATAGAGAATACATATGTGTTTAAAGGGTTAGTGGGAGCGTACAAATTACTTTCTAGTGTTATATATCCTAACAACATTATCATTATTATAGTTATAATGAGATCTTTGTAAGGTAAAAGGTTTACCTAAGTCTTCTTTACTCCGTGAAAGAAGTGGGAGTAGTCTCTGTTATATACGATATAAAGTTTTATATAAGATATAAAAACAGAGACTTGTGAGATACTTATATTATTCGTGCATTAGATATGATCTAATAAAAGACATAACTAGGCTATCTGTATGACAGTTAGTATAACTGTTTGACAGTTAATGTGTGTTTTGTACATATTATTCATCTTTCGTAAATGATGATTCCCTTTTCGAAAGAGATATTGATTAGAATGTCTAATCATCTTATGTATCATTTGATGATGACATAATGAATACTTTATTATGTGCGATTAAAGTAATCAATTTAATCGTAATTGTTACGAGTTATTTTGATATCCTATAGACCATATGATGGATCTAGAAACACGTTCTTTGTGATCTTTGAGATATTAAGAACGAGTTTCTAATTCATGGAGAATACAGTCTGCAACCATTAGGGTCATATTAGTTTTGAGACTAATTATGACGTTAGACAGTCTACGTCATAAAGAGTCACAAAAAAATACAGTGTGAGTGTCACGAAGGATTCTACTATTCAGTGGAATAAGATGCAACTTATGAAGTATTGACTTATGAAGTTGCATAGTGACCTTATAAATTAGAAGTTTTATATTGTTGTTGTGCTTGCGGTTGTACTCATAGTATTTTGGATTTGATCCCTAAATACTTGGACAACTCAGTAGTTGTAACACAATACTGACGTAGCATCAGAGTCATATTAATGTATAATTTAGATTCTACAAAATATGAATGATGCTGACTATGGGAAACGATAGAGTTTGTTTGACAAACTCAATATGTAATAGCGGACCTACTTCTTATTGCCTACCTCTTAAGTGCTAGGTGAGCTTTTGAGAGCCATAAGTATACGATACACATTGAGATGTGTATATTATACCGTGGATTGACACTAGAACAAGTGGGAGAAATTGTTGGGGTTGGTGCTCAGAGCGCCAATCCGGACCGTATTTATGTCTGATTCATGAATATGAACAGCCCATTTTTCCATAATATTACTTATTTATGGTTGCACCTCTTGTTTCTATATACGTATTCGATCTGATTACGATTAGATTGAAACTAAATGTTGTTTAGTGATATGTATATATTAGACAAAGGCCCGATAATATATAATGCAGTATACGGTTACAAAGCTAGTTTGTAATTGACATTGGGAAGTGTCACTGCTAAATGTAGATTATCAAATATAGTTCCTGGTCAAGATTCACTAACACAGGTCGGTTAGTCAAATCTGTTGAGACCAGTACATGTCGTATATCGAGACTTGGTCTGATGGTTTATCCCAATGAACCATGAGTCTAGGGAGACTCGTATAGACGTGTAGGTGTTTATAGTGGATAAACACTGAACGACTCACCGAATATTCTTAATGGATGGTACACCAACGTCAATAAGAATCTTCTCGGGTTAATAGCATAATGGTCATTCGACTTGAGATACCACTGTGGATGTATGAGACATCCTCCACACCTAGATGGCAGTCACGTCACCGATCTATTTAGATCAGACCTCCGCCTGTTCGTTGGGTGTGGACTGATCCTCAGGATATCCTGTGTGTATCAAGATAGGATCCGTCAGTTCTGTGTACAGAGCATAGGTAGTCCATATATAATTAGCAGTCTGTTAAATCTGTGGCCACTGTAAACTTCAGAAGTAAGTTCCAAATGTTATTTAGAGATTGCTAATAGATACATCGACGGGATAATACCTATAGAGTTGACGTTTACATCTATATCTCTGGGATTATCCGGATACCTGTGACGGACGGATTATACGTATGCAATGATCTCGACCTGTATGATTCAGCTAGTTTATCCGTGATCGTCATGATTTGCGGGTAGGTAAATTATGGACACGAAATTGGATTTTGTGACGGATATACCTGAATCTATAGAGTCTCACTAATGAAATATACTCGTAGAGCACTAGGGAAAATTTTTATGAATAATGGTGATTATTTATATAAATTTTAAACGTTAAACGAAAAATACATGCAAACGGGCTGAACCGTCATTTCCTAATTAATGTGTGTTTGTATTTAATATATGATATTATTAAATACACATTAATAAATTGTCAAATAAAGGTATTTGACATATATCATTAATATATGTATTTGAGATATTTAAAGTAATATATAATATATATATTTGAGATATTTGTATTTAATTAATTATTTAATTATTTAATTGTTAAATGATTAATATAATTAAAATATAAATATCTCACCAAATGATAAAGTTAGGAAATGATTATAAGTGTAAATGTTTGACTTTACATTAAAGGAAAAGGTTGTCAAATTGAATTTGACTTCCTTGGATATTTGTTTTAATTGTTAAAATTGAAAATATCTTTCCTTTTTATTTTTGTAATTTTCGGCCATGACTTATTAAATATAAGTGTTATATTTTTTTAAGTTTTCATTGTTGACTTGTTTGGAATCATTAAAGTGTAATGATAAAAGTAAAACAAGTTGATAAACCCTTAAATGAAACAAAGTAAAAATATATAGATTTTTTTATTTTTTCACTTCACAATTTCGGCCAAGGGCTTATTTTGGTGAAGTATATATTGTTTCATTTCATTTTAGGGTTTAAACAAGTTCATTTGAGACCAAAATAACATAAAAGAGATTTGAGAGCAAAGCTTGAAGTTCAAAGAGAAAAGGCTTGAAAAAGCTTATTTTTGTAAGTCTTTCTTTAATGTCTTCAACATGAAATATGTTTCTAACATGCTTAACTTCATTTTGTGATGCTTTGATGTTATCTCTACTCTTATAGTTTGTGTTATTATGGTTGTGATCTTGAATGAAATATTGATGCATGTAAGTAAGCTTGAAATGGTTTCAAAGCTTCACTTTTGATTTTTAGAAAATCAAGTTGTCATTCTAGAGTTGGTAAGCCACTCCTTAGTGACCTAGAATTGTTCTAGAGTTGTTTCAAAGTGGTGAGGCTAGATTGGTGAAGTATTGAATGGATTAAAGTGTTGGATTTTAAAGATTTGGTAAAATTGGATAATTTGATGAAATTGAAAAATTAGGGTTCATAACCTTCTCCAAATTTGGGGCTTTTCATATATGTGATGTATTATGGTATGGGTATGATGCATGTAAAATTTTGGGTTAATTGGATTTGATCTTGGCTTGTTTTTGAACAAAATGACCAAATTACAAAAAAACTGAAAATTGGGGGTGCTCTCGGCAATTTCAGAAAATTGGGGATTTGTGTAAAATCTGATTTTGATGCATTAAATGTGTTGAATTTTTTTTTAGAAATGATTTAGAATCATCCAAAATTGTATTTGACAACTTTTGGACTAAAATGATCAATTTACAAAGTTTTTTGGCAATTCGGTAATTACCAAGAAATTTGATCTCTTGTGTAATTTTTCAGAATTTGATAATTGGATAATTAAATAAATAAGTTTATTTGATTGATCCGAGAAAAAATTTTGAAATCGGAAAATTTTGATTTTCCACTATTCCGCTGCGTTACCGATATTCCCCCTTAAAACCCGAACACCTTCCACGTCATCATCCACGTCGTGCATTTAAAACTCGTAAAAGACATACGATGCTTCGGTTGATCATTCTTCGAAGACTGTCCCTTAATCGACAATCTCAAATACTCCTTCAATAATACCTCTGCTGCGTCCGAGGGTTATGGAAGCAAACGGCTTGTTAACGACGACACCGTTTTGGACTAGAGATAATATTTTGACCACCACATGTTGTCTCTCTCTCGACGAAACCCTAGTCGGTGGCCTTCAGAGTTTATTCTCGATCATTATCAAGTTGTGGGTAATTACAGTGATGAAATGAAATTGCTTATGGAGAAATTATTGGGTTTTTATTTCGAAGAGTTTAGGATTCAAATCAAGTTACATTAAGGATGTTGTTGGAGAATTTTATCAGAATATTACTATTAGGTACCATAAAACGGTGTGTTTCGTTTCAATGAAAATATAAATTTATCTTTATGATGCTAGCTAACATTTGACAGTTAGCAAACAAAGGTTAAAATTTGGGTGGCAAATGTCCCTTTTTAATAATTTTAGGTGTACAGATGCTATTTTCTCAAAAGTGTGTGTTTTTTGGAACTTCGTCTAATTTTTAAGTGGATAAATGATAATTTCACATAAGAAATTTGAGAGTTTAATCTTTGTATAATTTGAAAAAATTATCGGATTATTTCTATAATTTCTATTTTTTTTTTCAAACAAAACTTTCATTTCATCATAATAATAAACAAAACTTTAGTTTCATTATAATAGATAACATTGCAAATAAATTCATTACAGCCATTAAAATCACTATACATTCAATTCATTACAGCATACAACTGGTCAAGCCATTTCATCATAATAATGAACGGGAAGGAAAATAATACACCAGAATATATGTAATGCATATCACCTCCCAATATGCACATAATATTGCCTCTACCATATAATATCATAACATATATCCTACAACTATAAATCTGATGATATTAATCTCCGCTTAATTATAAATCGTTAGTTAAGTAATTTGATCCGATTAATTTTGACCGCTTTAAACCGACATCATTTTTCAAGCGATTTTAAATGATCGGCTGATTTTTGACTTCCCAAAAATTATTCGATTTTATTTTTTAATCTATATTTAATTTTTCAATATTTTTTAGAATTTTGATTGATGATTTTGCGATAAAAAAATGATTCCATTAGAAACGATGAAAAAGAGTGAGACTGTGATTCGATCTAAAAGAATTATTACCGAAATAATAACATTAATATCCGTGATTTATTATATTTTCTTAAATAATAATAATTTTTTCTATTTGTATCAAATTGGTCTATATTCATATTGATTTAACTAAAGAATCTAAGATTGTATAGCCTTCTTTAATTATAAATAAATGATTTTTAGATGATATTTAAATATGGATTTTGATTTTTTTCATATTCTCAATCGTACGAAATGTCAATTTTACCTATATTATTTTTTATTAGTAACGAATCGTTCAAGTCACTATTGAAATAATTTGCTATTGATTTCTGATCAAATTATCAAGTTAAAATCTACCTATAGAAACACATTTTCAGTTTAACAGATAAAATAAGAAAATAATTTTTAGAAGAAAAACACAAAGCAACTAAAGGTCTCGATATCGGTGGAAAGATAACTATATAGAAAATTAGAAATAATATGGAACAAACTTTTAGTAATCTTAACTGAAAAAACAAATGATATAATGTTTTTTTTTTTAATTCAAAAAAATTTGAGAAATATTTAAAAATAACAAATCAAAGGGTTTCATTTCTTAATCTGTCACGAATATACCAAAAAGAATAAAATGGTACTTTAGAATTTCCTTGACAACATAAACTTGTGAGAAATTTGTCTAATATTTCAACAATTATTTAGTAAAGAATATATGCGAAATGCTAAACATTGGCTGAAAGCATTTCCAATGGTAACATGAATAAAAGAGTAGATGAAATATATATCGTTTTAACTACAGTTCAAATCTAGAAAGGCTAGTGAGTACATACTTTCTTCTAACATTGTTTTCCAGTATTGTAAAAGTATTCACATGGTAAAGAGAAGTGTAATGAGTAAATTAAAAAGTAATATTCTTTTCCAGTATTGTAAAAGTATTCACATGGTAAAGAGAAGTGTAATGAGTAAATTAAAAAGTAATCTTCATTTAAATGTGTTGACGGCTGGTTTTCGTCTCAGGGATAATAATGAAATATTGTTCCCGGGATGACCTTCATTCAACAGTGAATTTGTTTGGTTATGAGAAACCAAAAGCAAATTTTGATAGAAGGGGAAAAACACGCAGATTGACACAGGGAGTTAGCGTGGTTCGGCGGATTGAATCCAATCTACGTCCACGGGCACAAAACGGATGAGTGTTTTATTATTGAAATGTGCTCGGCCGACTTGTTTTGTGGTCGGTCAGTGTGAAAACTGAGCTGTTTTATGAAGAAAATTACAAAGGGCTATACAATTTTCAAGAAGAGTTCTTCCATAAAACAAAATGGAAAACCTTTTTTTTCTCTCTCCCTTTAAACATGAGACTATCCCCCTATATATACTAAGAATGAGGTGGTAAAATGAGGCGGTTGCTGTTCCCATTTTGCAGAATCTTCCACGTGACACTTGACTTATTTAATGAGTTCTCTGCCCTAGGCCTGCTCTTGCCGAAAGTAAGCATGCCCCCTGACATCCCATCACATCAATCTGATTTTCTACTGCCACACGTAATTAGTGATGATGACAGCCTGGTGGGTGTTTCCGGGAGATGACACGTGTAGAGGAAAATCATAATCTCAAGGCTTCTGTCGGTTGCTAAGTGGTCGGCCAAATAATCCACCGAACTCATCGAACCATTTCCGTCATGTCCTGAAATGCTCGAGCCCTTCTACCTACTCAAAGGGGAGCAGAACAGGCCCGAACCGAGTTGACGACCTGATGTGGTCGGCTTATGGAACCGTATCAAAGCACATATTATGGTCGGCCTAATCTGGGAGATCGCGTCCGGACTCCTGCTGGGCCGAGGAGTGGCCAATACTTTCTGAACATCGGCCAAAGGGGAAATTCCATCTCTGCGACTGGTGTACACTGCTTGATTCATATAAGTGAGTTACGCCTGATTTTTACCATCAACAAAATGGTTTATACTGATTTTTATACAATGACATATACTGATTTTTACCATCAACAAAATGGTTTATATGATACAACTAATTGTTTTTATACAATGACACAGTTTCACATTAAAAAAATAAGTGAGTTACGCCTGATTTTTAAGTCTTCTTATGATGGAGTATAACAACTTAAATGATCAACATAATTATAGTATTTCAGACTTAATAGTTCAATATGCTCTTATCAGATTATATTTATACAATTACCAAATGACATCTGAGGATGTTAAAAGAATTATGCACTCAAGAGTATGGTTTAATGGTAAAAGATTTAAGATTTGGTTGTCAAATCCTGAATTCGAGTCTAGGAATTATATTTCTTGTAAGAGTCTGAGACAGCCGGAGATTTCACGTGTTTTATTTTAGCTTTGATCGGGTGATTTATCAGCGAAATTTCCAATATTTCAAATATATATATATATATATTAAAAGAACTATTCCAAGAGAAAGTTGAAAGTTCAAATGGGTTCAAAGTTGAAAGTTCAAACTTGAGACGGAAGTAGAAAAGGCCACCACCGACCATATCCTTTTTTCCAGCTTGGCTTTGTGGCTTCCACACACCACCAATCAACTTTCATTCACCTTTTGCCGCCCTTTTATTTATTCCCTTACCTATAACTCAATTATTGAAATTACCCAAAAGCGAATATACTAAACTCCTTTTAGCTAGTGCCATCCAAAGAAATCCAGAAAGAAAAACAGCTTGTTTTGCAAAAGGTCTCAATTGGTCTTCTCAAAACGTCCATTTTCATTGCCAAAATGAGGAAACCCATTATTGCCTATCTCATTTTGCTCATTATTGCCGATCTCATTTTACTCAAGAAATCAAGAAAGCTTAAGAGGTTTAAGCATTATAACTATAGGTTTCTTGAAGAGTACCAGTTCTCAGCTTCAAGCATTCCACTTATTATTCATTACCATAGGAGAAATTTGATCAAGAACAGAAGATTTCAGAATATTTCTTCCATGTTGTTTTTTTGTAGATGCTTTGGTGGGTTCAAAGCTGAAGCTGCTGCTGATATTCATTATTCATCATGGGCGCTGGAAACTGTGCCTGCTGCTATTACTGGGGAAGTTGTGGGAGAGCCGTTGGATTTGGTAGAGGATGAAGAATATTCAGTTGATCAGAGGGCTGAGAAGTTCATTGAATATGGTTCTATCAAGAAATGAGATTGCAGTGGCAGGAGTCGGTTTAATTAGCTACTCAATTCAATGTGGGATGTTTTAGATTTCCATTTATTTATTTATTTATTTATTTTTTTTTGAAATGAAAGTAAGATTTCTCATTTAACCACTATTGTGAAATAGGTACATAATTTTTTCTAGGAATGTATCCAGCCATGCAATAGTTTCTATTTTTTCCACGGCTATTTTTGTTAAATCATGAGCAACAGTATTACAATTTTTAGAAATAAAGGTGCATTTGAAATCCTGAAAGTGTTTGTTGACTTCCCTAATTTCCGAGATCATCCATATCACTTCTGTAATGCTGCTACACATGTTGTTTATCAAATTCATAACTCCCTTAGCATCTGATTCCATAACAATTTAACTCAATCCAGCCTTCTTTGCTAACTGTAATCCCCAACTTGCTGCTTCAGCTTCAACATATATCACATCCTCATAGAATCTTGAAGTTTTGACGACTACTACTATTAGGTTTCCATTCCAGTATCTAATGACAGCACCCAACCCAAATAATTGTCTCTCTAACTTGGTAGCCGCGTCCACGTTTATCTTGTATCACCCAATCAGAGGAGGTTTCCATGGCATTTTCACTGCTGGTTCTTCTCATAGTTTACGATTTATATCCAAATATTTTATTCTTCTGAAAGAATCAAGCATAGCTTCGGCTCTTGCTACTACCCCCAAAGGTTCTTCCAAATTTCCTTCAAAAATCTTCTTGTTTCTGCCATGCCAGATCCCCCAAAAAATTACCACTAATACTCCCAAAACTGTTTTACAGTGATTCCTGGACAGGCTTTCCAATACAGTGAGGATGTCATCACAAGCAGCTCCCTGGATGTTCTGAGCATAAGGGATAGCTTCCCAGATTTTCCTTACTGCCTTACATGTAATAAGCGCATGTGTAATGGTCTCGACTCCCTTCTGACTCTATTCTGAGCATAGGGGGTAGCTTCCCATATTTATTTATTGTTTGAAATGTAATTTTTTGACTCTATTATGTTGTGTTGATTTTATTCATTGTCTACTGTGATCGTGGGTTAGAAGTTACCATGTGATTGTGAGAATTTTTTTATATGAAAATTTTTTAAATAGTATGTGTATTTATATGGTATTTTTTGAGAAGACATGTTATGAAATGATATAATCTTTTAATGTGAAAGGATATAACCTTTTAAATTGAAAGGTTTTTTTTTTTTTTTTGGAGGGGTATATCTCTTAAAGGATTGCATACTTTAAAATAAAAGTGTCTTTACAAAGGTAACTCTTGATGTGTATAACTAGGATAATTGGGTTCTCATTTAAAAATTTAATTCTTTTCACTTTTCCTTAGACATATTAAGAGAGTTTAAGGCTTACCAAAAGAAGAAGAGAGTTTCCACCATTTTTCAAGTTCAATTTCTTAATTAAAAAAAGTGTCCCTTAATCAAGAAGTCGCCAAGAATTGTATGAAAATATTAGTCACTGATCAGTAAAGCACCGATGTGAGACTAATAAGTTCTTAAGGACAAAGTGAAACTTGACTTTGTGTAATTTGAATCCATCTATAAAATTTCCAGGTTCTTATATCCATTTGGTTAATATTATTTAGAAATAATGAAGCATGAATATTGTTTCTTACATTTACTTATGAATTATGCATGATTAAATGATATTTAACACATCCCGCCAATAATTTTTAGAATTTGTACCATTCCTCTCACTGGAGTTTTATACCAAACTGCATGACGAGCTGCCTAGTGTCACGACCTTAACCAAATCGTGCAGGTTTGAAAGCAAAACAAGAGTATTTCAAGCCCAAACAGTTTTTGAAACCACTACTAAAAATACAAGAGAAGAGAGAGCCATGAAGTTTGCAAAGAGAATATGAATGAATACTTGTTCCATTACCTTTTATGAAACATTGTTTATATACACATTAAATAAACTAACTACTATATGGTAACTAAGTAATTAATGCTATAAATCCTACTACAATAAGGAAAAATCTAACTAATAAAGAAAATAAAATACATGGAGCTCCTTTATATTATTTAGGATACAAAGATCATTTTTCTAAAAAAGATGAATTAGTCTAAATAAGGCTCCAAGTCAACCCTAAGAGCTTGAATCCCGAAATAACGCAAAACCACCCAAAATAAGGAATCCCAACAAGCTCTATACTATAACACATGGGCTGAAAACCTCCTCCAAGGTTGGCCCAATACACCAAAATAGGTGTATAGCCATACCAAGAGTTGTCACGCATAAAAAAAAAAGAAGTTAGAGGGTGACACTCTCCCTCACCCAATTCACGCAACACCCTTGTTGCGTCGCTATTGAAAATCTTGAATCTTGTCTTCAGATTGACACAATGGGGATTCAGGTTCCCAACTGCATTCACTCACGAGCAAACCATTCCATTGAACAAAATACTCTTGAACAGGGCCATGGCGAGAGTTATGAACTGTCCAGACCTCACGTATCTCCTCAACTGCTTTGTTGTATATTGTCTCAATCCCTAAAGGTGCATGCTTGGGCTCATTGCGTCCAAGATCCTCCTCATCACTGTGATAAGGCTTCAAACAGCTCGCATGGAAAACTAGATGGAACCTAAGCCTCGAAGGAAGCTCGATCTTATATGATACATTGCCACATTTCTTAATGATGGGAAATGGTCCCTCATACTTGCAGATTAACCCCTTGTGCAACAAACAAGTTACTTTGTGTTGTGTTGTCAATATCTTGACCAACAATAAGTCCTCAACCTTGTATATCACTACGGGCCGCTTACCATCAGACCATTTCTTCATTCATTTTTCAACTTTGTCAAGATATGTGCGAGCCAAGTCAGTTTGCTCGTGCTATGCTTTCGCAACCTTGTACGCTGCGGGAGTGCTCCTATTATAGCTTGGAATAAGCGTGTTAGGATAAGGTTGGTGCCTCGTAGCCAACTCAAAAGGATTATAGTTCGTCGATTCACTCTACTGTAAGTTATATGAAAACTGGGCCATATCCAACAACTTCGCCCAATTTTACTAGTTCTTTCCCATAAAATGTCGTAAGTATACCTCAAGTAAAGTATTCACCTGCCCAGTCTGCCAATCCATCTGAGAGTGAAAATTCATAGAGAAATGGATCGTCGAACCTATAAGACCAAACAATTCAGTCCAAAATCTACCCATGAACTCACTAATGATGCTCCTTGGTAATCCTCAATACTTGACTACGTGTTTAAAGAAAAAATTCGCAATTACCTTTGTTGAACACTCTTTAGGCGCCGAAATGAATATAATATACTTGTCCATGAAAATAATGATGTATAACAACCCTCTGAATTCAGTGGCACCACAATCAAATCCATGGAAATCCTCTCTCATGGTTTGCTAGGAGTGGGCAATGTTTTTAACAGCCCCGTAAGACTCTTCAACTCACTTTTATCTTGTTGACACACTAAGCAAGTGCGGACGTACTGCTCGACATCATCCCGTAGCTGCAACCAATAATACGTAGCCTCCAATAATGCCAGCGTGTGTCATTGCCTTGGGTGCCCAGCCCATTTCGAGTCATGACTCTCCTTGATTAAATTAATCCATAAGTTTTCTTATATAAAAAAATAGACCATGTGCCCCTTTGTGAAGATCATACTTCCTTTGACCCAAAATCACTGTATACGCCCCTCTTAGACAAGTGCAGACAGTTGTTGTGCTAAGGGATCATGTGTCATCCCTTCATGCATAATGCTCATCACATCTGAATGAAACTCTCGTATAGCTGCTAACTCGGCCCTACGACTTAGCATATCTACTACCATGTTCTCATTTCCTAACTTATACTACATCTCGAAATCAAACTCCGCTAAGAAGTCTTGCCATTTTGCTTGCTTCAGGCTTAACTTTTTTGCGTATGGAAATAACTCGTAGCTACATTATCCATGTCGATTACAAACTGGGCACCAAGCAAGTAGTGCCTCTATGTGCGCAAGTAGTGGATAACCTTCAACATCTCATTCTCTTGTATTATATAGCATCGCTCAGTTTCATTCAGATTACGGCTCTCATAAACCACTAGCTGTTCTTGTTGCATCAATACGGCCCCAATAGCAAAATCTGATGCATCTGTGTGTACCTCGAATAGTAGTGCATAATCCAGAAGTGTCAATACGAGTTCTTCCATCACAGTCATTCGCAAGCTCTCGTTGTTCATACCACTCCCACACAGTAATAGTCTTTAGTAAATCCGTGAAGGGTGCTACTGTGGCTGAAAAGCCCTTGATGAACTTCTGATAATAATTAACCAACCTAAGAAAAGACCGCAACTCGATCACTTTCATAGGTATCCTCTATTGCACTATTACTTTCACATTTACAACATCCATGAGAATATGCCCATCCTTGATTATGTGCTCACGGAAATCCACTTTCGTCTTCCCAAAAGAACACTTCTCTTGCTTGACATACAAAATATGTCGCGTAAAACACTAAATACAGCCTGCAAGTGCTATACGTGCTCCTCGAGTGTGTTGATGTACACCACAATGTCATCGAGGTATACTACCATAAATTTATCCAAGAATGGCTAGAAGGTCTCATTTTTAATCATACAAAAGGTTTTGGAGTATTGGTGAGACCGAATAGCATGACTAGAAAATCATAGGAGCCATGTCGTGTCACACATCCTATCTTATCTTCATCCTCTTCCGTAATCCCCACTCGGTAGTATCTCGATCGCAAATTCAATTTGGAAAAATACTTTGTTTGGCCAAGACGATCAAAAAAATCAGTAATAAGAGGAATTAGATATTTGTTTTGAAAGTTACTTTGTTGAATGTCATATAGTCGATGCATAGCCGTCATTCATAGCTGAAACATGATTGGTGTACCATATGTGGCCTTCGATGGTCGAATAAAGCCCGCTCCCAATAAGTTTTCCAACTGTTTCTGTAGTTCTGCTAACTCTGACAGAGTTATTCTGTAGCAATCTCGATAGAGGATTGGCTCATTCCTCAAGCTTGATTTTATGGTATACCCCTCGTCGAGGTGATAGTCTCTTTGATAGTTCTGATGGCATGACATCCTTGTACTCCTCGAGTACATCCACGAATATCGCAATCCATTCTTCACCTACTTCATCCCCCGCGTCATCAATCTCCCAAATACTTGCAAGACAAGTCTCTTCTCCACACCTAGTGCCCTTACAGACTTGCATGACAGAAAGTAAATTATGGCTAAGAGTTGGCTTAGTCACTGTCAGGACCATACATGGTCTACTCCGCTCCAAGATACACACCAAATTGAAGTAGGGTTGGGATACCACATTATACCCTAGAAGGAAATCCATACCTAACATAAAATCGAAATAATCAATAGAAACAGTGGAAAAGTTTACCTTATCGCACCAATAACTGAGGCATATATCGACCCCGTACATAACTCCATCCATCGATTGAGCACTCCCATTCAAAGTCTTCAATAACCCTCATCATTTCTCTAACCCTCCCAATTTCTCCCCACTGACTTGCAGCCACAATACTGATAAAATTATGTGTTGCCCCTATATTTACCAACGCTAACGCTGCCTTCCCGTTTATGATGGCATTCAAATGCTTGATAGATTTTCCATGGGGTGGGTTCACTATTGCTTCCTTCGTAAGGGCGTTCAAGAGGTGAAGAGAACCCATTGTGGCTTTTCCATTGTCTTTTCCTTATCCCACACTATTATGGCATTAAACATCTTCCTCTTTGGACAATCCTTCGACCAATAACCAGGGACGTCACATAAGAAGCAGCCACATTTTGGCTTGTTGAAACTATTCTTGCCATCCCAGTCTTTCCCCTTGCTACGCGGTGACTTCCCCTCATCATCTCTATGATGAGCATAATAATAACAGATAATGATAAATAATAGATGTTTAAGCATAAAAAGAAACAAAATATATACTCGAAGTCTTGCATGTCTGTTTCTATATAGTACATGAAATTATATCACAAATGTAGACCATATTACCGTCTATTCGGAACCGGCTATGTAATTTACGTCTAGATTTCCATCCTATATACCATAGAAAATAGATAGCTTAGTGTAGCTAGTGGAACAATCGATTTACTGTGTGACGAATACATGTTCGGTCGGATATAGAGGATGTCCGGTCGGATATGCGACGTCAAATCAGAAAACGAAAATAAATAAAATGGAGATTATGGTGCTCCCAGGTCTTTACCTTTTGTATTTTCAGCTAAAGAAATGCCTCTTGAAAGTCTTAGTTGGTTATTAGATATCATGCTGGAGGTGAGAAAGTCAGGGATTTCTAGGATTGCTGAGGTTGTTGTGTAATGTTTATATGTTTAGCAGCTTTGGGGTTTTGGTTCGTTATTTTGGTTTACTATTTCTTAGTTCTTCCTCCTTCACAAAAGGTTTTCTTCCAAAAAGCCCCATATTCAATGAACGTAAGCTTTCTTTTATAGGGTTTAGGTATCGGTTTAATAGGGAAAGTCTGTGTTTATAGGATTTGGTTAAAAGGGAAATAGATCGTGTCTTTTTGTAAAACCGGAAATCGACGCATGTCCGATCAGACTTAGATGTATGTCCGGTCAGACATGATTGTCTATGTTTTGCTAGACATAGATAATGTCTGGCCAATCCTGGTAGATTTTGGGCAGGAAAAGAAACCTCGCAACTTCCTTAGACTTCTAAATGTGTTCCCATAGGAGACACATCATCGGGGTATGCATAAAAATACAGTGTCTACACCGTTTCTCACTCATAAACTTCGACCGATCCTCTCGATGAATGTCCATAAGCGTCTTTACGATAATGAGCAATGTGAGAATGGCCTTCATCCCACGCCTATACAACTCTGTAGCTGTTTATGGTTGTAACCCCTCAATGAAGTCATATAACAAGTCCTTATCACTCATGTTGGTCACTTGCAACATTACCGTAGAAAATTCTTGGACATACTCCACTATTGTCTTAGTCTGCCTCAAACTGTGGAGCTTGCATCGCGCCTCATACAACACATTCTCTAGAAGGAATTTCTTCTCGTGTTCATCCCATGAACTAATGTCACACTCACCCTTTTGAACTTCAGCGTACTTATTATGCCACCAAGATATAACATGGTTAGAAAGCTACATCATTACAATGTTCACCTTATCATGTTCACTATGCATCCCCACGGTCTTAAACTAGCGCTCTAAATGACATATGTGATTCTCAAACTTCTTAACATCCCACTTATCACTGAACTATTTCGGCCTCGAAGCCTCGAACCTTGACTTCGCATCATTAACATGGGTGCTATGTGCTTGGACTGCCACTGCTGCTTTGTACACTGTCATGTTGTCCTTCAAACTTTCAACCAATGCGTGTACATCGTTCAAACCCGTACCAAGGTCAGAAACCTCCCTCGTAACATCGAATTGCAAGGTGTTAAAAAATCACATCAACTTGGCTTCTATATCCTCATGCACCATATGTTGCTTCCGTTCTGAGGCTTAAAGAGAACAGAGAGTAAAACTTTGGTGCTCTTTCGCAAAACTTCCAAGCTTATCTTCAAAACTCCTTAAACTCTGTTCTAGTCTATCAAGTCTATCCCTAGTGTCATCCATGCATCAACCACTCTAGCCACAATAGCACCAATCTCCCTCACAGCGTCACAAGACATCTTTTTACTTCGCTGTCCTTTCTTCCCAGCAGTAGGGTTAGCTTCACGATCCATATTCTCTCCGTTCAATACCTCATACATCCTCCTTACTCATAATAACCCTTGTTTCCAAAGAAAAATAGACCAAGAAACCCATAATAGTTCCGCAAGAACAATGAGTAGGAAATAGTGAATTATCTTGCTCTTTTCGCCTTTAAATCAGTCCAACCAATTCGTAATAGTTAAAAATCCGACCCTATATTTGTGCATTAGCGTAGAATCCCCTCTAAACATCTTGAAATCTCTGCTTTGTGACGACCTTAACCAAATCGTGCGGTTTTGGGAGCAAAACAGAAGTGTTTCACGCCCATACAGCTTTTGAAACCACTATTGAAATTAGAGGGGAGAGAGAGAGAGCCACGTAATTTGCAAAGACAATATGAATGAATACTTATTCCATTACCTTCTATGAGGCTTTGTTTATATACATATCAAGTAAACTAACCGTTATAAGGTAGTTTAATGTTATAAATCCTACTACAACAAGGAAGAATCTGGTTAATAAAGGAAACAGAATACATGAAGCTCCTTTATATTATTTAAGATACAAAGATACTTTCTTAAAAAAAATGAAATAGCTTAAATAAGGCCCCAAGTCAGCCCTAAGAGTTTCAACCCCGAAATAAGACAAAACCACACAAAATAAGGCATCTCAGCAAGCTCTATACTGTAACATATGAGCTGAAATGTTCCCCAAGGTTGACCCAATACTTGACCATGTTGTTGGGCCACCAAAATAGGTGTATAGCCACACCAAACAAGTTGGGCCGTGACACTATTGGTATCTATTTATTATTTTTATGGTTATATGTTTTCTAGTTGTAAATATCTTCTGGGTGAATTTTAATGAAACTCTCCTTACTAGCAGATTTTGTTTGTACAGTGCAATTGGTCAACTGATATAATAGAAGAAATTTAGTTTTTGATAGAGTCTATTGCTTTTCATCAATTCACTGCATATGAATATCTCAATTTTTAGGTTTATCTGCTCTTTGAATTTATCATTACATAGAAATATGCATATGTGTATGCATTTTCCTATCTATATTCATTCATTCATTTGTGTTTTCTTGTTTAGACTTTGCTAGATTGTGAAGTTGCTTTATCTCCATTCCAAGAAGAAGATTTCAAGAAAGCCCTTATCACTCCTGCTGCCAAAGATCAAGAAGCTATGAGATGAATTATATTCAAGAGTGTCAGATAACTTGAACACATCACATCTATTAACTGGTGCCTTTCAAGATGCCTTGAATTTCATTAACAGTGAGGTTAAGAGGCCTTTCTGGTCCTGTTGCTTGTTTTTCTTGATTCTCCTTTTGGTAGAAATTTAAAAGCAGGAAAAAAAAAATTGCTTCTGAACAGGTTTTGCAGCAGTTAAAAGACAACGCATTAAAAGAGCAGGATTTATGGAAAATGATGTGATTTGTACACTTCAAATTACCTACAACCAATCAAAAGAAAACACAAAGTTTGATTCATATGTCTACTAATGTTGCATCACCTGAGAGTTTTCTCACATTATCACCCTTTCAAGCTGTCAGCCAAGTTTTGGGCTGGATAGTGGGGCTCGGATTCCCTCAAAACGGAGCTCGGCCCAACAACCTGCCTCTATTGTGGGGTTTCTTTGTTTTAAAAATGCCTGGGCTGAATGCCTTTCAAAGTGTAGGTAAAATGCTGCTGCTCATTCTGGGTTTATCTTTATTGTTTTGAAATTATATCAATATAAATGTTAGGTCTAGTGTCGAATTTTTAATAATATGGATCTTAATTAATATTGTGCTAGAGTTTAATGTGGTAATGGTTCACATTAGAGTATAACATAAAGTATAATGATATTAAATAATTCATGTAATAGACCACATTTAATTAAAAAAAAAAAATTATTTGGGTATAAATATTTTTGAGTATAGTTCTCAAGGGGTGTGGTTTGGTGGCAAAAAACTTAGGATTTAATAGTCAGGTCATGAGTTTGAGTGCAGATGATGTATTTTTTGTAAGAGTCTGAGACAGTTAAGGATTTTAACAGATCCACTTAAATTCGGGTTGGGTGATTTAACGGTAGAATTTTCAACGTTTTCAAAAAATAATGATCCTATAACACCTTGAGGCTTATAATAAATTAATATACAATTACTTGAAATATTAATGTCATTAAAATATAAAAAATAGCCCCTTGTAAATTAATTCCCATATTACTTTGATGCATCTGAATTATGAAATTCAATCACCTGACGGCCATCCATAAAAATCCAATCAAATTGTAACACAACACTAATGACAAAAGACTTCCAATCAATCAAATTATATAGACAAGACTCATAACAAAAGAGTACTAGTCCAGCTATCCATTAAAAAATCCAATTCGAATTTCACTTTTGGATCAGTCGATCAGATTATATATATTTTTAAACTTTTTATTATAGGACATAATTTTTTTTTTTTTTTATTTCTAATATATTTATTATATGCACAATTATGTGCTATGCATATATCATTTTTCTTTTTTCACTATCATGGTTATAAACAAAGCTGAAGGACCATACACACCGGCCATCACCAAATTGAAAATAGATCTCCATTAATCAAAGAAGAAAAGGAATTACATCTATTGGAACATCCCCCGTTAAATTCTAGTACTCAAACGGCTAACAACATACTTAACAAGTTTATGAGCCTCTATGTTACAAAATCTAAATACATGATTGATCTTGAACAAATCCTTTGGGTGAGTCAAATCTTGAATTTCATTGATCACTCAAAAGATATCTTTCAATCTAGAATCTTTCTCCGTCACCATCTTATCACATTCTGTGAATCTGATTCCACCAATAACAATTGTAACCTCATTTCAATCGCTATTTCTATGTCATACTTCATTGCCTACTCTACATCCCCACTAAAGATAACATTGCGGCCCCCGCCTTCTGGAGGAGGATTCCACAACTGAGAAGTAGCTACCGAATTTACATGGGACTTTTCTATTTCATCTTGGCATCTAATTTTCCTGTATGAGTCCATTGATGTTTCTCTCTTCACAAGTACCTTTAAAGTAGGGGTGACAATTTGGGTCAAGATTCGTTTATTCGTTCGATTCGATTCGCTTTAAAGCGAATACGGGTTTGAAAAAATGGATTCGTTTAATAAATTGGTCAATTCGATTTAATTCGTTTATTAAACGAATCGAATACGAATTTAAGCTCATTGATTCGTTTATTCGTTTTGGATTCGTTTATTATTTTTATTTACTAGTTCTTGTTAATTTTCAATTAATATTCGAGAAATTATAACTAATTATCATAGAAAAAGTAATATTTTCGATATTTGGTGAGATATTTTTAGTAAATATATTAATTACATATTTCATATGTATATATTTATGAAGAATTAATGTAAATCAAGTGTGGTAAATTATTTTATTAAATAATATAATTGACTAAAGGAATAAACGAATATTCGTATTCGATTCGTTTATTGATATTAGGATTCGTTTAATAAACGAATCGAATACGAATCCATCACATTTTGATTCAATTCGTTTAGGATTCGATATAAATTCGATTCGTTGATTCGTTTTGCTATCCCTACTTTAAAGTGTCTCATTTTTGCCCTTCAAAGATCGAGTCATTTCGGTCTTGCCATATTAGCCACAATAATACAACAAACTGCTCCCAAGCATGGCAAAAAAAACCCACGGCCTAGCCCGGCTCGGTCTTAAAAAACTTGGGTCGGACTGTATAATGGTAGGATCGGGCGGGCCCGCATAAAAAGTTCGGGTCCGGCTAAAAATAAATAATAAAAAAATAATTAAATGTTAAAAAATTAATAGATTTTTGGTTCTTAGGTTGATACTATATTATTATAGATATATTTTAATATAATATTTTGATTATTACTAATTTTGTAAAAAAAAAAAAAAGGGGACAAAAAAACGGAGCCCGAACCCAAACCTGGGCCCGACATTATATCGGGAGGGACTTTTCCCGGACTTGGGCTTTTTTTGTTGGGCGGGATCGGACCGGACTTCTCAAAGCCTATACATGGCCCAGCCCATTACCACTCTAGCTTATTCCAGAATATATGCCCAAAACTCGTTCTGCAGTCCTTAATAACCAGGTTTGGGTATTTCGATCGAAATGTCACCTGATCTTGCTGTTTTGTTTTCAGGAGGCTAATGCTCAAAATTTGGGCTTATATCTTCTGCATAAAAGTGTTGCCGCAGCATGTCTTTTTTAATGGCTGCTGCAGGGCCAAGGTATAGCTAATCTATCAATTTATTAATTAGCAAGGATAGTCACATAAAAAAAAAACATTGAGAAAAATAAAATTTAATTAAAAGATAAATAATTTTACTTATTTTTAGTGTCTTTGTTTTATGTTTATATTATTTTTTATGTGTATCATTTTTGTTTATTAATTGCTTTTTAGAACATGGGCATGACTATGACTATGCGTCGACCATTTCTATGGTACCCAATAGTATCAAATACTATTGGGTACAAGCATGCTATTTTAACAATTAAATATACAACTTAAACTATTAAATGCGCAAACTCTATCAATAAACATGAAACTGATAGATTTTGCATATTTAATGGTTTAAGTTGCATATTTAATGGTCAAAATAACATGTTTGTACCCAATGATATTTGATATCTTTGGGGTATCATAGATGTGCCCCTATGCGCCTGATTGCACAAGCAATAAGGAAAGAAAAGCCCTCAATCTTCTTATATGCAACAGTAATATAATAATTTAATAATATTTTGTCATATATTCAAAATAGTTGGAAAAAACAGCTAAATAAATACTAATTATGTTTAACATAACCATATATATATATATATATATTCTTAAAACATATCTAATACTAAAACATGATCACTACTATGGTACCTAAGGGTATCAAATACCATTGGGTATAAACATGTTATTTTGAGCATTGAACATGCAAATTAATCATTGAACATGCAAACTCTACCAATAAACATGCAACTAATTTCATGTTTTGAAAAATTTCATGTTTATTGACAGAGTTTGCATGTTTAATGGTAAAAGTTGCATGTTGAACCAATAGTATCAAATACCCTTGGGGTACGGTAGATGAGCGCCCCTAAAACATATGTCATCTCATTCTATATGCAAAATATGATGATATAAATAAATAATTTAAAATCACAATTAAGGTGAAAAATCGAATACCTAACTTAACCCGATGTTTGAAACGCGAAACCATTGTATTGCTCAGCGCGTCAAATCTATTTCGTTGCTTACACTGCTACAAAACTCCACTCGGACCCACCCGACATGTCTTACGAGGCATGTGAGGCCCGCTCGAAATTGGTCCCTCCGATTGGTAACCTCCAATACCACAAAAATGTCCATTCGGAGCCTACGATAACAACATATCTACACTTCATATCCAACTCCATAATTCAATGATTAATACAATAAAACACTTCGAAACTATAAAATTAATATGCGTAAAAACTCGATAATACACTTAAATACAAGAAAAATTAAAGTTTGAGTTCATTATCGCGCGAAAGGATCAGCCTAGCACGTCGAAAATGTCGAAGGCAACAAACTGTCCAAGGCATGGTGGCGCGTAGCTTTCACGCGTCGCCACACACATCGGCGCATGGGGCGCACGTGCCTGCGAACTCTGGTACCCCCGACACCAGAAGATGTGCGCCGACGTCTTGAGTCAAATAGTGGTGGTCACGCGCCTAGATGAGCTCTGGTTTACTGTGAATCGCCCAAAAATAGCTGCTTCCGTCTAGTCACGATTTCACCGGAAATCAGCCACCACCGATGATGATACGACCACCAAAATGCTCCTAATGTCTTCCTTTACATTTTCCCTAGCTCCAATCGCCGGAAAAAAAGGCCTTACATGGTCGGATTTTTGAGCTTTCTCTCTCCCTCAATTTTCTCTATAGTCAAATCCCCACTCACGTTTTGCCCAAAAAGAGGAAGGATATGAGTAAACACACCCTTGAATTTTTTTGATTTATTTCCTTGAAAATAAATAACCACCAAATCTCCTTTTAAACCTCAAAAATTTTGAAATTTAAGGTTGTATTGCCAAATTTAGGCTAAGGGCAAAATCATCTTTTCACTTTGAACCCAACAACAAACAAAGCCCAGAAGTAGCCCATAAAGTTTAGCATTATTGGATTAGAATTAAGCCAGAAGCTTAAAGACAACTCATCTTTATTATATCAACCACTCCTCTCCCACTTTGTCTAACACAAGGCATATTTTCACATGCTCAACTTTTTATCAAGTGCTTGGGCACGTTGTGGGACTTATGCCAGCTGCTAAAGTTACTTCTCTTCACCTATAAATGGCAACGCAACTCAAAACATTTTGATTCAAGTCTTAGCTCTCATACTTGAGCTCTCTAAGCTTCTCACTCCCTAAACACCAGCCACCGCCCTCACGGCCACCCAAAGAAGGTCAAGGAAATAATAAACATTTCTTTCACATTTTACTTATTTACAACTTATTTCATTCTACTGACTTGGGCGTCGGAATGTCCTCGACACCCACCACACTAGTGGGCAGTACTCCTCGCTCACTCTACCTTTGTTTTGCAGGATCGTTAGTGCCCTCAACTTACGAATTCTCAATTGTGGATCTCGGGTGAAATCCAGCATCCATAATTTGGCGCCCACTGTGGGCTCTTAGCGATTCATAGCAGGCAAAGATCTCTCAGTCTACGGTTTCTAAAGCACCATCACTCATGGCTTCTAGTAGTGAGCAGACTCCAGACTCAGTGGCAGGATAAATAGCCATACTCCAAGAACGATTACGAACTTTACAAGAAAAGAAACTGACCATGCGAAGCTCCAACATAAACCTTCAAAAATAGTTGGAGCAAATCTCTTCCACTTCTCAACAACGTGATACTCCAGACAATCCCAACAACCACATAGTCATGCCCAATCTTTTGGGGGCGTTCAATGATGTGGCAAACGATGATCCGCCCCCAGGCGACCACCCCCGAAATGATACAAGAAATGAACCAATTTTTCCAGTCGACCAAGCGCAACAAGTCGCTGCCAATATGCGCAAAGAAATGTTAGAATTCAAAGAAGTAATTTTGTCCAGCCTACCAGGTGTCAAACTACCAATAAGGAAAAGCCGAGCCGGAATAATTTCTGACACACCATTTTTTGAGACCATCACTTCCATAGACCTACCAAGGAAGTTCAATCCTCCGAAAATGAAGATGTATGATGGATCGACTAACCCAGACGACCATATTGTCCACTATAAATACAAAATGATGTCGACGGGTCTAACCCCTCAACAATGGGAAGCTGGAATGTGCAGAGGATTTGGAGAAACATGGCAGGTCCGGCCCTAACTTGGTTCATTAATCTCCCATATAGATCCATTGGATCATACCAGCAGTTGGTAGATAAATTTGTAGAGCATTTTTCAAGCTCTTGTAAGATTGAAAAAACTTCAGACGACCTTAACGCCATCCAGCAGCGAAAAGAAGAGTCCTTGTGAAGCTACGTGGCTCGCTTTAATAAAGAAATGATAACTATCATAGATCTCCATTAGCCTACAGCAGTAGAAGCATTCAAAAATGGTTTGCTTTCAGAAAGTGGACTTTACAAAAAGCTCACTAAATTTCGATGCTACACAAGGACCAAGCCATGGCCCGAGCCCAAATTGAAATTAGGTGGGAAGAAAATTCCTCCAGTTTGCAAAGTGATAGAATAAAAAAATACCCCCAAACGACACAAGGAATTTAATGACAAAGCACCACAACCAGTAGACGGGAGGAATCATCAAATGGCACATCGAAACTTCAACCGAGACTTCAACCGTCAACCCTTACCTTACAGGGTACAAGATAAGTCCGTAAACAGGGAGATACTCCCAGACTACAATTTCACTGTTTCCCCAGGAGAATTGGTTTCGGTCCTCAAAAAGATGGGGAGCGAAGTAAGATGGCCCCCACGCTCCAGAGATTATTCTGCCAAAACAGATACAATCAAATGGTGTGAATTTCATAGGGATTATGGACATACGACAGCAGATTGCGTAGCATTAAGATTGGAAGTATTGGAGTTGCTGAATAAAGGTCACCTGAAAGATTTTCTCACAGAGAAAGGCAAAGCTACGATGGCCCGGAGAGACGAGAAAGAAGAAGGCCCCACACTTCCACCACCAATTAACAATACAATAATTTTTATTTCTGGTGGATCTGAAGTTAGCGGTATCTCATACTCAGCCGCGAAACGACATTCCAGAGCAGTAAAAATGGGTTTTTCCCATTCTACGATGTCAATAGAGGAGATGTTCACGAACCTAACAATCGAATTTCCAGATGACAATAATTCCAGTCAAATGAACCCTCATCATGAAGCATTAGTGATCTCTTTGCAAGTTGCAAATTTTATGATCAAACGAGTACTAGTTAACACAGGGTCTTCGACAAACATCATCTTCAAAAATGCACTTTCAGACATGGGAGCCGAGATAGAAAAAATCAATAGGAGATCAACATTCCTTATAGGGTTCAGTGGCGAACAAAAATTCACCACAGGTGAGATATCTCTCCCAGTCTACGTAGGAGGAATCAATAAGATGACAACATTTTTTATCATTGACTGTCCCTCAGCCTACAACTTAATTTTTGGCAGACCTTGGATTCATGAGATGAGGGTAGTCTCATCTACTTACCATCAAGTACTGAAATTTCCCACAAGGTGGGGGTGCTGGACAATTATGACCCATAACATCACTATTTGTACAGAACATGAAGTTGTTGTACAAATTAACTATGTGACAAAGGAAATTGCTCTTTTATCATTTTAATTGGATTACCTGGATATATAAATGATAAAATTCCATATGATTAGTATCAGATTAATAAGATATGAGACAATATTAATCCACTAAGGTTTAATCATTAAATATCCTTAGTCGTAGTATTATCGAGACTGGACATCGATAATGCGAAATAGGCTAGTATTACACTTGTGCGTGTTATGGAAGTGTAACGACATAGTTCTCATATATTTGGGTATTAAATACTCATGCAAGTGTAATAGGAGGTTCTGTTTACCGATGGTACGGAAACAGCTTCGCTCTGGATAGACCCCTCGGAATCCCATTGGTAGTATGACTATGTGTCTAAGGGAATCTGAATCATGGTAGGTGTATATGGTCTTAACCAGATACTTGCATCACTAATACTTGCGACAATCAGTATACTTTGGTTTTGGTCGTCCGAGGCTTTAACAGGTTCTGTGTACGCATCTTCTGGGTATACTGAGAATCGTAGTGTATTGGGTATGATGTCAAAATGGAAGTATCACTTCAGTCATATGGAGATGATGATCACGCAGAGATACAAAACTGGTACTCTATAGTGCTATAGCCATCGGGAAAGTATGACTAGGTCATGACTTTCCGATCATAAAGAGACTAGTTGCTAGTGATCTGATATATGCTTCGTACGGGGCAGACACAACTCCAGCCCCAGGCCTAGCATGTGACATCCGATACTGGATCGTAATACGCAATACTTAGTATACTACGCCTGGTATAGATTATGTATTCCTTAAAAGAATATTTATGGAGAATTGGGTAGGCACGGTGCTTTGCTAGAAGCCAATCATGTCTTGTAAATAGGTAAGAATGTGGTACTGGGTACGCACGTGTTCGGATAGTCCTATGACCTGATTTACTGCCAACATATCCAGGAATATCATGGGTCGCTTCCCAAAGATTCACCGATGATTTTTGACTCGAACGGAATTAATCTGAGATTAATTAGAAGATAGAGAAAATTAATCTAGGATTAATTACGACAAGAATTTATCTGGGATAAAATTCGAATAGTAGAGAGAGTGAACGATTAATTTGGAATTAATCGATTAAATAATATATTCGGTATCAGAGCGAGATCTAAGCTTGATTTAGATTTAGGGTTCTTAGACTTTAATTTGGGATTTTTTGGCTTGGAGCTTGATTTGCCTAAATTGATGGTTGGGTTATGTTTATATGATGTTTAATTGGATTTGTGCATCATTGATTTTGTGTAAAATTGATTAGATTAATTTTCCCTAAAATCTATACCATGGCCGAAAATTACCCTAGATGAACTCATGGTGGAATTTTGGAAATTTGACAATTGGATGTGTTAAATGGCATGATAGAAATATTTAATGTTCATTTAATTGGATTGAAATCAAATTGAATGATTTTTTTTATTGCCATTGCCGTGAGATGTATAGCATTTTGTAGAATTGATTTTGCCCCAATTTTGTGTTGGACATGAATTTGGGAATTATGCATGATTAATTAGATTAAATTGATGTTTTGGAAACATTAGGTTAATTAATTAATTATGGTGATTGCACTTTAATTAATTTGTAATTTGGAATGATATATTGATTTAATTTGTTGTATTTGGGCTAATGGGCTTGGTTGGGCCAAATTTTGGTCTTGGATCATATTTGGGCCTAAACCATTTCCATAAAGTCCAAAATATGACATTGGGCCTTTAAATAATTTAATTGGGCCTATTGGGCCAAAATTGATTTTATGGCAATAGGGTGATTCCTAATTGAGCCTTAGCATCTTGGGTTTGATCCATGTTGGCCAAAGCCCATGCCTAAAGAATTAATTGAAAGCCCATTGGACTTTAATTGAATAGTATTGGATACTAATTGGGTCTTTGAGACCCGTTAAGATTGGATTTGGAATCCAAGTCTAGAAAGCACTATTGAAAGTGTAATTATTTAATTTGGAATTAAATATGAATTTGTATTGGAAATAATTTGAATTGGATTTAAAATTGTAGTTCGATATAATTCAAGAATACTTACTTTGAGTATTTATTCTTAAACAAGTTTGACTCGCGCAAATCAAATCGTTGTTTGAACATTGGATGGTCATTAATCAAAGATTAATTAATTGGATTAGATTGATTGATAACATGCTTTGTGTGAATACTTGGATGTATTGAATGAATAATGTATATCAGATGGATATTAGAAGGGTGAGGGCAATTTTGGAAGTTGTTGTAATAAATTTAGAATTTATTAAATTGGACCTACGTGTCCAGCCTATTATCTCCTTATCTCATTGTATTTCTCTTCTCACCAATTCCCCTCAATGTAAATGAGGTTTCTTTAGAAGTATTATGTAATTGGGAAGAAGTATGAATAATGCTAGCGGAAGAGAGGAAATAGAGAGATTTGTTCTAGGAACAATTTGTTATATATCCATCCGCATATCATTTTTAATTTTATTTTGCGCCTTATTATGCTTTTAGAATGCATGCTTAAGGCTGTATGATGAGACCTAATTAAAGATAATAAATTGGTTGCCAAATCGTGACAAAAACCCTCATTTTATATTAAGCGTTTTTCCTTCCATTGAGTGATTCTCTCTCAAGATCCAAGATTGGCATTGGTTTGTTGGCCAAAGTCAAGACCTTTGTCCATCACGGATGTGTTTGAATCATGAAAGCTTTGTTCCATATCATACGTCTTGGGCAAGTTGTGATTTGTTGGCCAAAGTCAATGTCACTTCTTGTTCATCGACCTCGATTACAAAGCTTTCCCACTGTCAATGGGTCACGCTTAACTGGTTTTATTAAGCTTGTTGAGCCAAAGCCAAGGCTTAGTTGATTAAGAGGAAAAAGGTTAGGAAATATATTGGATATATTTACATATATTAGATATATGTTTTGGACTTGGAGGTCCACCTACTGGATCTAGGAATTGGATGAGATCCAATTGATCTTAGAGATCTACCTAGTTAAGTTTCATATAGCTTGTTGGACAAAGTCAAGGTTATATGCTATTTAACGGGATTCTAGCCCACTAGGAAACTAGGTTTCCCGAGTACTCCACAGAGGGTTAGAGGCTCGCCGAAAAATAGTGGGAGACAAGTATTAAATTTTCAATTTCGTTTAGATACTTGCCAATACGCGCTCATTTTATTTTATTTTTCATCATTAAAATATAAATATATTAGTTGGACTAATATTCAATTGTTGTTTTAATTGAACAGTTGGACTGTATTCAAACTACTTTATTTATAGTTTGTTATATAGTTGGACTATAGTAATCAATACATTTGAAAGTAACCAATCAAATTGTAGTTAATTATATAGTTAGACTATAGTAATCATTACATTATATTGTACCCGAAATCGTTGATTGGATAGTTGGACTATAGCAATCAAGATGACTTGAATGATTAGCGTCAAAAAACATAATCCTGGGTGAAAATGTCTTTAACGACTTTAATTTTCAAATTGGGAATTGAATCTCAGGATAGTCCTGGGATCTGAGAAGTTACTTTATGTAATATAGAAACCTCTCGGGCCTGAGCTCGGAGTTGAGCAAATAAGTGGAGCACGAGCTTTGGAAGACTCATAACTTTAGTGCTCAATCGGTTATGCTTGCCGCAATGACTCATTAATTTCATCGTCAGAACAAAGGATCAGATCTTTATACCATGATGTTGAAATTAAAGGATCTTCATAGATCTAACCTTAGATCTTAGAAGTAAGCATCGCAAAAGAAGCTCTTTCGCTCACGTATGTCAGAGGGTACATCTGTCGAGCACTATGTGTCGCAGATGATTGCTGACATCGAACAGCTAGGTTAGTTGGGCATTACCTATAAGGCCGAGACTTCCATAGATTTGATCTTACATTCTCTACCCGAATGCTGGGGCGGGTTCATGATGAACCAAGAGAGAACTCTTGGAGAGTTAATGACTATGCTCAAGGAAGCACAACCAGAGCTTCTAAAAGGGTAAGAAGAGCAAGACGCATCTTACTTCGACATCCCAGAAGGCCAAGGCTTGGCCGAAGGCTTCTGGGGGTGTGAAGAAAAGGGCAAGGCTAAATCATCACAGTCTTCTGGGAAGACAAATGACATATCCCAAGATGTCTGCCTAAATTGTGGCAAACGGGGTCACGAAAAGCGTGACTGCCGTATGGGCAAGGCAGACATGAAGGAAGTGAAGGTGGGGCAAGGCTCCGTCTTCAGGTATGTTTGTTATAAAAATGTCCACTACTAGTTTTAAAATTGTATTTTGATACTGGATGTGGAACATACATATGTACTGATTTGCAGGATCTGCTGATTAACAGGAGACTAGCTTCAGATGAGATCGACCTACAAGTCAGAAACGGGACGAGAGTCGCTGTTTTGGCCGTAGAAACCTAAGTTATGGAACTGCCCTTGGGGCATGTACTTAAATTAGGAGACTGTTATAATGTACCTAGTTTGACTAGAAATATTATCTCTATATCTAGTTCAACCTGTTGCGGGTATACCTTTATGTTCTGAAACACCAGATGTTTTCTTTATAAATTTGATATTGAGATATCTACATTAGATGTAAATAATGGTCTTTATATTTCGAATATAAATGAATCTCAAACATATAACATGACAAACAAAAGGCTCAAACTCAGTAAATCAAATGAGACTTATTTGTGGCATTGTTGTCTGAGACACATTAACAAGACTTGTATATCCACACTTTTGAAGAGTGGATAATATGACGGATTTGATCCTAATTCAAATGATGTCTGCGAATCTTGTTTATTAGACAAACTGCCTAAAAACCTTTTACATGGTAAAGGTGCACGTGCCACCGATCTGATAGCCCTCGTTCATAGTGACGTAAGTGGGCCCATGTCTAGCTAGGCTAGAGGTGGATATGAATGCTTCGTAACCTTTACGGATGTGGCATCATGTTATAGTTATGTGTATCTTATGAAACACAAGTCAGAAACTTTTGAGAAATTGAAAGAGTTTCGACACGAAGTAAGAAAACAGATTGATAATAGTATTAAAACATTGCGGTAGGACCGTGGTGAAGAATACTTAAGTAATAAGTTTCAAGATTACTTGAAAGAGTATAGTATTCTTTCACAGTGGACTCTTCTTGGAACACCTCAATTGAGCGGTGTGTCCGAACAGAGAAACCGAACTTTGTTGGACACAGTATGGTTAAAGATGATTCGCTCTGAACTACCAATTTCCTTATAGGTATACGCATTAAATAGTGCAATACTTATTTTGAATAAGGTTCCGTGAAAATCTGTTAGACAGACTTCATATTAGATATGAACATGAAAGAAACTGGATTTCTCATTCCTAAAGATTTGGGAATGCTGGGCATATGTTTGGATGTTACCAAACTAGAACCCAAATTGGATAAGTGCCCATTTGTAATTGGTTATCCTAGGGAAACCAAGGTATAATACTTATACAACTCATAAGAGAACAATATAATTATTGCTCTCCATGCGGTTTTCCTCGAAAAGGAATTCCTAAATGCAGCGGTAAGTGGGAGAAAAGTAGAACTCGATGAAAATCGGAGTGATACTATTCCAGGCACCGATCCCTTACGGAACATGAACAGTTTATCAGGGATGAAACTGTATTACAATCTTCGAATACACAAGAACCGCGTATGTCGGAGAGAGTCAGAAAACAACCTGGGAGGTTTGAGTTTCTGATATCACTTCATGTAGATATTAATCTTATTGAGGAAGATGGACCGACTACGTATGAGGAAGTGATACAAGATATCAACTCCTTTTATGGCAAAGTGCCATGAAGTCCGAAATGGATTCCATGTATACAACCAAGTTTGGACACTGGTTGATATACCAGAAGGCATTGTGCCTATTGGTACTAAATGGGTCTTCAAGGAAGACAAACATGGATGGCAACATACAAATGTACGCAGCTAGGCTTGTACAGAAAGGGTATCGTCAACGACATAGTGTCGATTACAACGAAACTTTTTCATCTCTTGCCATGATTAAATCCATTCGGATAATGCTTGATATAACTGCATATTTCATTTACGAAATATGGCAGACGGATGCCAAAACCTCTTTCCTTAATGGAAACCTTTTGGAGGATGTTTATATGCAACATCCTAACGGTTTTGTCGTACCAAAACATACAAACAAGGTTTGCAAGTTAAATCAATCCATTTATGGATTGAAGCAAGCATTGCGTTATTGGAACCAACGTTTTGATGTAATCATAATGGTATATGATTTAATTCAAAACAAAGATGATTCTTGTGTATATAAAAAGGTTAGTGTGAGCGCACTGACAATCATTTTCCTAAATATTGATGATGTATTGCTTCTTAGCAATGACATTCCCATACTGTAATCGGTGAAAGCTTGGCTTTCATTAAATTCTCCATGAAATACCTGGGAGAAGCAGGCTTTATTCTAGGAATAAAGATCTACTGGGATAGATCTAGAAAGCTGCTTAAACTCTCCCAGAGCTCGTATGTTATGAAAATGTACGCGACCTAATGTCTCATATGCTTTGAGCATATGAAGACACAATCAGGCCAATCCAGGTGATGGTCACTGGATTGAAGAAAAAAACATCCTTGAGTATCTTGGATGAACTAAGGATGCTTTCCTAATTTATGGAAAATGAGAACTTGAGGTAACTGGGTTCACCGCTGTAAGTTTCCAAACCGATAAAGACGACTGTAAGTCGTAATAAGGGTACATATTTAGTTTGAATAACGGAACAGTGAGCTGGAAATCTTCCAAGCAAGATATTGTTGCCGATTAAACATTAAAAGTGGAATATTACTGCAGCTGAGGCAGCAAAAGAAGCACTTTGGATCTATATAATCCAAATTAGATTAGGAGTAGTTCTGTTAGCAGTTGAGCTAGGCTACATCATAGGCTAAAGAACCGCGGTATCATCAGTGATCCAAGTATGTACTTAGACTAATTCATCTGATTTGTAAGATCATACATCATGGCGATGTGATGATCGAATAAATCGCATCAGATGATAACATTGCAAATCCGCTGACGAGAGCTATTTCTCAGCAGAAGTTTGAGCGACCCGTACATAGTTCATGTGTTAGACACTTGAGTGATTAACTATAGGCCAAGTGGGAGATTGTTGGATAATTATGACCCATAGCATCACTATTTGTACAGAACATGGAGTTGTTGTACAAATTAACTATGTGACAAAAGAAATTGCTCTTTTATCATTTGTAATTGGATTACCTGGATATATAAATGATAAAAGTCCATATGATTAGCACCAGATTAATAAGATATGAGACAATATTAATCCACTAAGGTTTAATCATTAAATATCCATAGTCGTATTATTATCAAGACTTGACATCAATAATGCGAAATAAGCTAGTATTACACGTGTGCGTATTATGGAAGCGTAACGACATAGTTCTCATATTTGGGTATTGGATACTCATGCAAGTGTAATA
Organism: Zanthoxylum bungeanum; assembly: GCA_019454045.1. NCBI lineage: Eukaryota > Viridiplantae > Streptophyta > Magnoliopsida > Sapindales > Rutaceae > Zanthoxylum > Zanthoxylum bungeanum. Next base: position 73,093 of record SKCR01035528.1, read on the forward strand.
GGAAGTTCTGTTTACCGATGGTACGGAAATAGCTTCGCTCTGAATAGACCCCTCAGAATCCCATTGGTAGTTTGACTTTGTGTCTATGAGAATCCGAATCAGGGTAGGTGTATATGGTCTTAACTTGAGACTTGCATCGCTAATACTTGCGACAATTAGTATACTTTTGTTTTGGTCATCCGGGGCTTTAACAGGTTCTGTGTACGCCTCTTCTGGGTATACTGAGAATCGTAGTGTATTGGGTGTGATGTCAAGATGAAAGTATCACTTCAGTCATATGGAGATGATGATCACGCAGGGATACAAAACTGATACTCTATAGTGCTATAGCCATCGGGAAAATATGACTAGGTCATGACTTTCCGATCATAAAGAGACTAGTTGCTAGTGATCCGATATATGCTTCGTACGGGGCAGACACAACTCCAGCCCCAGGCCTAACATGTGACATCCGATACTGGATCGTAATACGTAATACTTAGTATACTACGCCTGGTATAGATTATGTATTCCTTAAAAGAATATTTCTGGAGAATTGGGTAGGCACGATGCTTTGCTAGAAGCCAACCATATCTTGTAAATCGATAAGAACGTGGTACTGGGTACGCACGTGTTCGGATAGTACTATGACCGGATTTACTGCCAACATATCCAGGAATCCCATGGGTCACTTCCCAAAGATTCACCGATGACGTTTGACTCGAACGGAATTAATCTGAGATTAATTAGAAGAGAGAGAAAATTAATATAGGATTAATTACGGGAAGAATTTATCTGAGATAAAATTTGAATAGTAGAGAGAGAACGATTAATTTGAAATTAATCGATTAAATAATATATTCGATATATTAATTGAAATTAGATTTCAAAGTGGAATTAAAATTAGATTTTAATTCGGGCGAACGAATTAATTTAGAATTAATTCGTAAGTGACTTTAATAATAATTTTGCTAGGCATAATTATTTAATTAAATTAGATTTAATTATGTCGCAATGGAAAATTCGTTAATTCGGAATTAAACGAACCCGGGCCCGAGCGAAGTTACATGTTGGATTGTTCGACTTAAATTCAAAATTTACAAGTGGTGGGACCCACTTGACTTACATCAACTAGTTTGACTAGTGATGGAAGTGGTTGATGATTAAATCAAATCTTGGATGGCTTGTTTTACACACCAACACCAACCAACACACTTTGCATTATTTTATTCATTTGGAATGAAATTTACCTAATTGGATTTTTGGTAAATGGTAATTGAATTTTGGAAATCATTTACACAACACAAAATTGAAAAACTCTCTCTCTCTCACACACAAAAGCAATGACCTTAATCCTCTATTCTTGAAGTTTTGTTTCAAAATTTCAAGTGAGCTAGCACTTCAAGGAGTCATACAAGGTGATAGGGAAACCAATCCTTGAGTTTGGAACACAAAGAAAAGGCTTGGAGCTCTTCTTCTTCATCAAAAGTTTTAAACTTTCAACATCCAATGAAACCGATCAATGTAAGTTTTTTCCGCAACTTCTTTGATTTATTCACACACTTATCACGCTTAGCGATCTCGTGGCATGTCTAGGACACTTACAGGGGGATCCAATAGATAAAGGGGACCAATCTTCTTCCAGAAGTTGCTATTAGATGACTTTGAAAGCAAAACCTCAATCTGCATAGTAATTAATGAAATGATCTCACGCTTAAGAACCAAATCTACCTAGCATAGAGGAGCTTGACGAGGTCCAAATTCACCCACAACATGCAGATCATAAAGCACAGATTGGGGCTAATTTAGATCCCAAGCTACGAGCTGACTTAATTGATTTCTTGAAAAAATGACATGACTGTTTCGCTTGGTCTCACAAAGATATGACCGAGATTGACCCTGAATTAATCACCCATGAGCTCCATGTAGACCCAGGCTACCCTCCTGTCAAACATAAGAGAAAAGAGTTCGTTCCAGAGAGAAATCAGATCATTGATGAATAAGTCCAAAAACTATTACAAAATGGAGCCATCAAGGAGGTTCAGTTCCCAGAGTGGCTAGCCAACGTGGTGATAGTATGAAAGAAGAATGGGAAATGGCGAGTCTGCATCGACTTCACGAATTTGAATAAGGCATGCCCCAATGATTCATTCCATTTGCCTTTTATTGATTCAATGGTTGATGCTACATCAGGCCATGAATTATTAAGTTTCATGGGTGCGTATTCAGGCGACAATAAAATCCTCATGCATCCAAAAGACCAAGAGAAGACTGCATTTGTCACCAACAGAGGCATATATTGTTACAAGGTGATGCCATTCAGCCTCAAGAATACTAGGGGCCACCTATCAACGTATGGTAAATAAAATGTTTTCTCAACAAATTGGGAAAACTATGGAGGTCTACATAGATGACATGTTGGTAAGATCATTAGAAGTCGGACAACATCTGTTACATTTGGAACAGGCATTCGCCACAATGAGGAGATATGACATGAAATTAAATACGCTTTTGGTGTCGCTTCAGGAAAATTTCTTGGGTACATGGTCACACAACGAGGGATAGAAGCCAATCCAGATCAGATCAAATCCATACTTGATATCCCCTCTCCTACCAACCCGAATGATGTCATGCGACTAGTTGGGAGAATTGCAGCACTTAATAGATACATCTCCAAGTCTACTGTAGAACACAGAAATCGGTGACGCTGTCCGGGCCCGCAGCCCGGTCGGGAGTACGGAATAGCATGCGGGGGACTAAACCGGAGAAATAAAATGGAATCACCACCCAGTGTAACTGGGAAATGATTTAAGGCCGCACTCACTCCTCGCAAGGGAAGACCTCAAACCGTTGGGTTCGGAATGGTCCCTTACTTATGCCAATTATAATGAAAAGATTTACGCAATAGTATAACCAAGTCTTACGAAACACATGCAAGATAATGTAATCAACACACAAGATTGCACACCCATAATCGTAAATAAAAAATGAATACCAAATACATAATTCATAAGTGTATTAAACCATGAAGCGCAATAGTGTAACTAATAACAACTATAAAGGCATTAATAACAAAAGCGAGCACACAATCTCATGAACATATCAATAGATAAATGCGGAAATATAAATAATTAATAACTGTAAAAGCATAGATATTAAAGAGAGATAATTAAGTTTCTAATGTAAAAGAAATAACTAAAGAGACAATCATAGATAGAAGTAAACGTGAAATGATGTGACACAGAAAAGAGATGAGTAACGAGGATAAAATAAAAGAGATGCGACCAAGACTGACATCTATATGGGACCTCGTATGCCCGACTGAATATATTTCACATTCAATCGAACATACCTTGTCCGGCTCGACAAAACATCGTGGTAAAGGTAGCCTTTGGGCTTTTATCCCTCAAACGGATGACCTTTAATCCAATGTGATTTGCCTATGCACATCAAGTAACAATGCATGAATAAACAAAGAAATAATATATGAAAAGTAAATAACGGAACAATAAAAAGGCGCAGCAAAATATTGTGGTAAAGGTAGCCTTTTAGGCTTTTTCTCCCTCAAATAAAGGACCTTTAGACCAACGTAATAAGCCCATGCACATCAAGTAACAATGCATGAATGAACAAAGAAATAATATACGAAAATTAAATAACGGAACAATAAAAGAGATGCGACCAAGGCCGACATCTATATGGGACTTCGTATGCCTGACTGAACATATTTCACATTCAATCGAACATACCTCATCCGGCGCGGCAAAATATTGTGATGAAGGTAGCCTTTTAGGATTTTTCTACCTCAAATAGAGGACTTTTAGACCGACGTAATAAGCCCATGCGCATCAAGCAACAATGCATAATTAAATTAAAGAGATGCGACCAAGGCCGACATCTATATGGGATCTCGTATACCCGATTGAACGTATTTCACATTCAATCGAGCATACCTCATCTGGCGCGGCAAAACGTTGTGGTAAAGGTAGCCATTAGGTATTTCCCTCGAATAGAGGACCTTTACCCACATGATTTGCCCATGCGCATCAAGATTGCAATGCATAAACAAAGAAACAATGCATAGAAAAGAAATAACGGAACAATAAACATAGATTTAAATCACAAAATGAAACACTTGTTTGAAAGTTTCTCAAGCGGTACATGGAGTTGTATCCCAAGTACAAACCGCACTATCGTCCATTCGGATTCGGCTACGGAATTTACGTCTGGGTTTCCATCCGATATACCGCGAGAGATAGCACCGACCATTTAACATAATGCAATCATTAACCCAATGTATACATGAAATATGATAATGCATGTGATGAAACAACAATAAATAACAGAAACGGTAAATAGTAAGCTAAGTGCGAAATATTAAAGGAAGATAAATGACTGAAAATAAATAGCGGAATAATAAAAGAGAGATGTGACCAATGATTTGGCCTTTTATAATATAGGACTTCGAATGCCCGGTTGGACGTATTCCACGTCCAACCAAGCATGCCGTGTCCGGGATAACAAAATAAAATATAACAAAGGGGTGCCCTCAGGTCTTACCTTTTAAATCATTTTCTGGGAGTGCGTTGGGACATCGCCGGAAGGGTTAACGCTCCGTAACTTTTTTGGTTCACGCGCTATTTTCGCTCGCTGTTTCGCTGTTTTCTTAGATGTTTTTTCTGCGGTTTTCTCACTGTTTTGGACTACTTTCTATACTGTTTTTACTGCGGTTCAATGGCTGATTTTCAGGATTATTTTGGGGACTGCTGGGGGCTGTTTTAAGGACTGTTTCGGGGGCTGTTTTTTGTTCACTGTTTTGGTTTTATTTGGCTTGGTAATGAGCTGCTGTCTTTGGCTCGGTTTGGTGGCTGTTTTAGGTATTTTTCGGGGTTGTTTCACGGCTTAAGGGCTGAAGTTATTGACGGTGTTCTTTGTTGTTTGGTTTGGAAGTGTCGCATGAAGAGAATGACGTGTCTAGGTTTTGGTTATTTGTTTTTGTTGTTTTGTGCGTGGCTTATGTCGGTTTGGGTGTTCAGGGTTTATTGGCTTGTCGTGAAGGGTTGTCATGCATGGTGTTTAGGTTGCGTCTTTGGTATGAGTGGTCTGGTTTTTGTTTGTTTAGTGCGTTGGGATATGTTTTGTGGCTAGAGAGATGAGAGGCGTTTGGCTTTTGATGATTTTTAGTTGTGGCTTAGCAGAGCGTGGGCTGTAGGGTTCTTTGGTCGAGATGTGAGCCGTGTGAGGTGGCTTGAGTGCATTTAATGAGAGAGAGAGAAGGCGTCCATTATTTTCATTGAGAGTATTCGGTCAGTGAGGTGGTTTATCCACGTGAAGCTTGTATGTTTGGCCAGTTTTGGCTTTGTTTGGTTGTGCATAGCTATGGCGAGTGTGTGTTTGTTAAAGTTGCCGAGAGAGGTGATGGATGAGAGAAGATGAGAGAAGCGATGTGAGTGGGGAGCCGATTTAGGGTTTTTTATTAATTTTTATGTGTAGTTGTTGCCGTGAAAGATAGAGGAAAAGAGAAAAGAGCTGTCAGGCCGAGAGAAAGAGAGAGTTCAAGGTTTATTTGCCGTGAGGAGGGAGGAAGGGTCTTTTAGGGTTGGTTTAGGTCTCTTTTTATAGTTGCATGCTAGGGTTTATTTGTTTGTGCATGGGATTTCAAAAGGAAACAAAATCATGCAAATAAGGGAGGTGATTAATTAGTTTATTAAAGGAAATGATATTGTGTAATTTTGGTGGGGAATATCTTTAATTTGGTGAGGGATTTATTTAAATTAGGAAGAGATTTATTTAATTTAGGAATGAGATTTGTTTTGATTTTAATTGGATTTGATTTAATTTAATTTGATTTGATTTAATTTGTGACATGTGTTTTAAATATTTTAATTATTTTTTGGATTGGGCTTAGGGCGAAATGGGCTTTAATTGGGTGCGGGGGTTTTGGGCCGAGGCTTAATATTTTAAAAAATAGATTAATCGGGCGATCCCAAGGCCAATTAGCGAGTTAAATTTGTTGATGTATTTATTTCTTGAATTTTCCATTCTGACGTCCGTTTCCCACGACTTCCGCAACTTATCGGGTAGTGCCTCCATACGAGGCTCATCATTGGGCTTTATGCAAAAATGCAGGTGTCTACAATCGCCCCTACTTTGATAGGACTTGTGCAGTGTGTGACAGTGACAATCCTATCAAAGTTATGCATGCATTTTTACTTACCTGGTTTGTCGGCTGTCGTACTTACCTGTTGCTTTGCGAGATACTTCGAATTGAGTTGATGTGGTGGTGAGGCGATTGACCCCTGGTTCATTCCCGAACCGTTACTTGATGAAAGATGGTTCATTGACGAACCGTTACTTGATGAAAGATGGTTCATTTTTGAACCGTTACTTGATTAGAGGTGGCT